>JAPTHN010000180.1:0-262500 GCA_026936325.1 Platynereis dumerilii
TTATCTATAGATCTGATCTTATCTATCAATTCTATCTGTCTGCCCATTTGCCCAGTCCTTTAAAAGATAAATTGGCCTTCTGCATGGAAAGTTGAAGACAATTCTTCGCACGCTACGGCAATTTCTACAGCTTTAATTAACTTTTTGAAGTTTCTGTTGGAAATGGAGGTAAACAAAATGTAGTTTTAAGACCCAAGATCACGGGGAGCCACTTTTGTGGTACTGGAATCAATTGGATATCTTCAATGAACTGAAAATGCACAATCGAATTTTTTTCTTCAACCGGAAGTACTATTTGTTTACATGACGACCATGGCGATAAAAGACTCAAACAAGAAATTGACTAATGAAATTAAATCTCTGAAAGAAGCTAATCTTACTCTACACAAGAATGTTGACAACCTGAACAAAATCATCAAAGATAAAGATGAAAAATTAACTAAAATGCAAGAAACTATCAATGCTCAAGAATAAAAAAATTGATGACAAAGAACAATTTTTGCGTCGTAATATCCTTCACATTTCTGGATTGCTGGAACGAGCGGATGAAAATCTCGTGCGACGATTCTTGAGATTGGAGAGAGAACGTCTCCAACTAGATATTGTTGAATCTGATATTGACGATATTTACAGAATCGGAAAAGAACAACATCAGAAGCCGAGAGCAGTAATGGTTAAATTCACATCCTACTGCATTCGCAACCTGGTTTATCGAGATCGCAGAAAACTTTTACGACCAGTCGAAGAAGAACCTGAATTCAACCAAGAAATCCAAACTGGAGAAGATGAAAATGAAGACGAAAATGAAAACGAAAATGAAGATGATGAATGTGACATTCCTGAAGATAACCCCGATCAAAAACTGTACGTAAATGAAGACCTCACCAAAAGACGTGCGACAATTTTATGGAAAGCCCGCTCACAAGTGAAAAGCAAGAAACTCAATGACTGTTGGTCATTCGATGGAAGACTTTACATCAAAAACTTTGCAAACAAAGTCATTCCTATTAACACTGAACAAGACTTATTCCTAAACATCAATTAATCATGTTAAATGAAATAATGTACTTTCAATTGCTCAATCCTTTAACAATTATAATCGGCTTGTTAACATAAATCCAAGTTTACAAGTTAAAACTGCGATAAGAATGCTAATACTCCTGATTAGGTTTTGAACTTATATACTGACATTTTATCCCTTGTGATCTCTCATACCAATGTTTTCTCCTTGTTCAATTGTTTGTGTTTTTTATATTTTTATTTATGGAACTAGATTTGATTATTTGATACAAATGACTTACTTAACTTACTTGTACTTTTATATAGACTTGACAACAAACTTGATATTAGCTTGTTGACTATATACTATTATAATAGTATCTATAACTCACTTTCAAATATATTGTTCAGTTGAATACTTTATGATAAATAATTTGCTCTGATATATTCAATGGTGAACTGTAAAGTATGTGGAAATAGGGTTTTGTCCCATTCCTGTCACCTTAAATGTTGCAATTGTCTAATTTTGGTTCATAAAAAGTGTTTACCTTTTGTAACTAGAAATGATTCTATTTACATTGATTGACCTACTAAACCATGGCTATGTATTACTTGTACAACAAATGAATTGCCCTTCCATAACATAAATGAAGATGATGAATTTGTATGTACTATATTAAATTTCTTTAATGCTAATCGAATAGACTTAATTCCAAATTTCCAACAACTTATGTTCAATCCTTTTGAATTGAATATTAATGGCAGTATTTCTCGATTGAATGATATAGATCCTGATTTAAATATCTTCAATGATACAACTGTATATAATAATATTGTTAATTGTGACTATTATCTTGAAGATTCACTTAATGACAAGATTTCTCATATGAATGTTAACTATGACAGTTCCTCACTTCTACACCACAATGTAAGGAGTGCTCCAAAAAATTTTCATGATTTATATAATTTACTTGATAATGTGAATATTTCATTCACTGTTACAGAACTCTCAGAAACTTGGTTGAATGAAAAAAATGTTGACCTATATGAAATGGATGGTTACAACAGCGAACATAATTACAGAAGTATTAAAAGTGTCTCAGTTTATATTAGAAATTGTGTTCAGTACAAAAGACGGTCTGATCTCGATGTTTTCATTAATATTATGGAATCAATTTTTATAGAACAAAATCTGTGCCTCATACATCTAATAAACCAACCATTGTTGGTAAAGTTTATAGACCACCTGGTACTGATATTCTTGAATGTAAGTGTTTATACCTTCTTGGTGACTTTAACATCAATTTGTTAAATTGCAACACCCACACAATTACAACAGAATTCATAGATTCTCTTTATTCATACTCTTTGTTACCCATCAGAGTCCGCGAAAAGTGCCGGTTTGCCGGTCAAAACCGGCAAAAATAGCGTGTGACCGGCAGAAATATAGTGGTTACCTGCCCAAATGTCCGATGGTAAAGCTGCAGAGTCAATGAGTTCATACAGCTGCCAATGCAATCAGTACATGCCTTTGAAGGCTCCAGTGCAATTAAGAAACATTGGTGAGTTACAATGACTCAAATTGGACTTGAAGTGTCAAATGGATCATTGCAATTAGACTTTGACAACTGTCAATAGCTCGCCAAATTGCAATTAGCAATAGTCAACTGTATTGAACTGGTTCAATGGTTTCCACAAACGATATGAGGCCCTGCTAGACTGCAACATTACAACAATCAGCCATTATCAGCAGGTCCTGACAGGTTTTCTGTAATAGCAGTGAAATACACCACACATTTTACAGCTTGGAATCAATTTTAATTAACAAAGGATAAAGCATGGATAAAGCATAAAGGGGATAAGAGTCTCTGTCTGTTTTTCTGAAAACATTTTATCAATGTTAGTCTTTGAGGATGCATCTTTTGGCTTGAAAAAAAAAAGAGTAGGCCTAAGTAAAATTATGTTCAATGCAAGCTTTGAGCCATACATGGATATAATGGTCGGCCTAAACTCACCAATGGGTCATTAGGCTTTAAATGATTAACATGCTTATTGGAATAAC
Source organism: Platynereis dumerilii (assembly GCA_026936325.1). NCBI lineage: Eukaryota > Metazoa > Annelida > Polychaeta > Phyllodocida > Nereididae > Platynereis > Platynereis dumerilii. The sequence continues at coordinate 3,062 of JAPTHN010000180.1, forward strand.
TTCATTTTGAGTCTCTAGAAAACTACTTGGAATTATTGAAATTGAAATTTCGGGCAGATAAGATTTCATTCGGGCAGGTAAAATTCAGAATCCACCTGCCCGAATGTCCTGTGTGTCAAAAGTACTTTTCGCGGACTCTGTTACCCATGATTACCAAACCCACCAGAATTGACAATGAATCAAATTCACTGATTGATAATATCTTTTGCAATGACATGTTTAACAATAAATTCATAAATGGAATAATTTTTACAGATATTTCTGACCACTTCCCTGTTTTTTTGCATTAATACAAATGCTAAAATAAATTCAAATCCCCCATTATATAAACATCGAATCTTTGATTCAACAAGTATAGCAATTTTGCACAAAAGTTACAGACATTTGACTGGAGTGCCATGTACAGCTTAAACTCCTGTCAGTCAGCTTTTTCATGGTTCTATGAAAATTATATAAAATTATACAAGGAATGTTTTCCCTTAGTTTCTAAAAGCAGATACATAAATAAAAAACCTTTGCTAACAAATGGTTTTAAAAAATCAATCAAAATAAAAGACAAATTATATCATACATGTAAAAAATATCTTACTACTAATAATTTAAATAAATATAGAACTTATAAAAACAAAATTCAATCTATTATACCTAAGGCAGAAAAAGATTATTATGAATATAACCTAAAAATTAATCAATGTAACATTAAAAAAATCATGGGTTTTAATTAAAAAAGCAATAAATAAAAATAAAAGAAATCCACCTTCAGAAGAATTTCACATTAATGGTAATGCGACCAATGATGGACAAGTAATATCCAATGCGTTTAATAAATTCTATACAAATATTGGGCCAACTTTGGCATAATCAATTCCTCGATCTGATAATCATCCTACATCATATATTTCCCAAAGGAACGAAACTACATTATTTTTAAATCCAACTTCAGAAAATGAAATTAGCGATGTTATAAAATATCTGAAGACTTCTAGTCTAGGTCATGATGAAATTAATGCAATTGTAGTTAAAAAAACAAGTTCTCATATCATCAGAATTATTTCTCATTTAACTAATCTCTCTCTAAGCCAAGGCCAATCTCCAAATGAACTTAAAATTGCAAGAGTCACTTCTATATATAAAGCTAATGATCCGAGCCTTATAAATAATTACAGACCTGTATCTGTTTTTTTTAAAGTGTATTTTCAAAAATATTTAAAAAAATCATGTATGTTAGACTTGATAAATCTATTAATGATAATAATTTGTTTTACCAATATCAATTTGGTTTCAGAGAAAAACATAATACTCTTTCAGCCTTGACAGTTTTATTAGATAAAATAACAGATGCTTTCAATAAAAATAAAGTTATAGTTGGAATTTTTTTTGATTTCAAAAAGGCTTTCGACACCATTGATCACAATATTCTGCTACAAAAATTAGAGAAATATGGCATCAGAGGAATTCCCTTATCTTGGTTAAAAAATTATCTTTCTGATCGTAAACAGTATGTGATGTTTAATAATTTCCAATCTTCTCATTTACCAATTACTTGTGGTGTACCTCAAAGTTTAATTTTGGGACCTATTCTTTTTCTTTTATAAATCAATAATTTACGTAATGTCTCTTCAATTACTATTCCTCTTCTATTTGCTGATGACTCAAACCTTTTTTTTTTAAGGAAATTTTTTTACTTATATCTATTTATATGGAATTATCCAAAATTTATGAATGGATCCTTTCTTGTAAATTATCTCTAAACATCGATAAAACAAACTTTCTGCTCATTAGACCGCAAAACAAAAAAATTGATATAAACAATAATCTCATAATTAATATCAAAAATATATCTTTAGTTAACACAGTGAAATTTCTTGGCATTCATTTAGACTCTCATATTTCTTGGCAATGTCATCTAAGCTACATTAGAAAGAAAATATCTAAGTTATGGGATCATAAATAAAGTTAAAAAACTGTTTAACAAAAATACCTTAAATACACTTAGTTACTGTTTTATTTATCCTTACTTAGCATACTGCATAGAAATTTGGGGAAGCGCTGCTGCTGTATATCTGGACCCTTTATTTAAGATTAAAAAAAAATTCATTAGAATTATTTCGATCTCCCATTATTTAGCCCGTACAGCTGAATTATTCACTCAGTATTCTATTCTTCCTTTATCCAAGTTATATGTTTATCATGTTCTCTTGTTTATGTATAAGATTGACCATAAATTGCTCCCACCATTATTCTCGAATATATTTTCCTATAATACATCTATACATAGACACAATACTAGATCATTTAACAACTTCCATACTCCAAGCATGCGCTTAACCACGTGTCAGAAATCTTTGAAATTTATGGGTGTTAAAATATGGAATTATTTCATTTCTTTGATCAGTAATTGCCTTGTTTTAAACTCATTTAAAAAAAAGACCAAACAATATTTAAATATTAATAACCTACCCGATATTCTGTTCCTGTTTTGTTTTGTTTTTACCACCAGTATAGTACCTGAATATGTTGTCACTTATTAAACTTAATGTATGTATATCAAATAGTATTAATCCTACTATTTGTTTTTATAGTTAGCCCTAGTCTTTTTGTTTTCTTTTTAAAAATAAAAAGGAACTTGTTATTGTTCATGCTGTTCATGTTCTCCCTATTTGTATTACTCAATTTATGTATCATAATTGGGCAAAATATGTCCACCCGACATCTGCCCCCAGATGTAATTTGTTATGTTTATTGTTTGAATACATGTATCCTATTTACATCCGGAATAAAAAATTGAATTGAAATGGAATTGAAATTGAAAGATGCAGTAGTTCTATGACAATGCTGCACGAATTTCATGGCAGTGCCATTACATATTATTAAATGTAACCTGTTCAAAACAAATTCATTGCAAATTGACACAAAATCTGATGAAAAGAGCTACTTTTGTTGATTTCAGTAACCAAAAAATTATTCAGACACTTTAGAGTCACTACTGTTAGAATCTGACTCGTCACATAAGGCCTGCTGGCAGTCCCAAATATTTAATTGCATACAACTTTTAAGGTAAATGGTTCTTTCAGTTTTATTTTGATAGAAGAGTTTACAATAATTATTGTCATTTTATGATATTATGAAATATTTCCAATTGCTATCAAACAGATTTCTGCCAAACAAGTTAAGAAAATGTGATAAACTGAATCAGATGCTTATCTCACATATTCATCCGAATTGTCTAGACTGATGATCACACCTGTAATCAAATGTATTCACAATTATCCCATGGTAGTATGTTAGCAGTATTTGAGATAAATATTAGTAAATAATTCACTTTCAACAACTTCGTAAAAGCGTCAGAATAATTTTTCCTTCCTGAAATCAACAAAAGTAGCTTTTTTCACCAGATTTGTGTCAATTTGCAATGGATTTGATTTGGACAGGTTCCATTTAATAGCAAGGATGATTTCTACTTCATGTTTCACCACTTACTTTTTGATTGCTTAAAAATGAAAAGAAAACACCAAGTGTCTAAATAAATGTAATTGTGGGTCTGACTGTAGGTACAATGAAAGATTATGAATTTATTTGTTATGTAGATGACTTTCATGGGAAATATAATGAACATTCTGTAAAAATTTTATTAAAATGTACTGCAGTAAATAAATGGCATGGTGTTAAGAATAGGCCCTATGCTATTTGAACATATATGTGTTAGATAAATTGTCATAGCATTGTGGCATATAAAACAGCTGCAGTGATGCTTGTAATGAAACATGAAATGTTTAAACCATTCGGTCAATGCTGCACATGAAAGTCATAGATAATTAAAAGAAAAAAGGAAAATATAATTTCAATGGGAAGTGGAGGTCACTTACTTAAATCAAATTGTTTGGTAGCAAAGAAAATTGGAAACAATTTACGTACCATTTACCTCCAATATTATATGGAGAGTGGATGGTGAGGAGACCAATATGGAGCTTTATTGACTGAAGCAGGTGTATTGATCGAGGCTGTAGGCCGAGACCAATATTATCTGCTGAGGCAAATAAAACTCAGTACGAAGGGCGGTCAGAAAGCTCATGGCTTTTTTTTATATGAACTCTAATTTTCAATGTGGCACTATGAATGTTTTACGTGATAAATTCAACAGTTCTTGAATGAATTTCCAAAATTTTAGAAAATTTGGTCATTTTAAAGTTATTCTGCGGTTGCTATGGAAACAGAAAGTTCAGCTAGGTGCCGCGGGTAATACTGAGACACAGAAACCCAAAGAATTGTGGCAGGAAAAGACCTCTCTCTATTGGTGAGATTGACAATATTTGACACAGGAAATATTCATATGCATGAAGCGTTAAAGGAACATACCCCATAATGGTCGACAAAGCAATAGTTGAAGACTTCCAAGGTGCAATATCTTCTCCTTGATCCTTGACATCTTCTCCCTGATCCTTGACAGCGCATGTTGCTGTGGAAAATAGATAAGTAATACATGTACATGTCTTTCATTTCACCAATTTTAAAAGTGGATCAAAATCCAATGTTTACTAGTTGTTGAAGGAAAAAATTGAAAATACAAGATGTGGTTAGTGAATGCAGCTGGATAATCCAGGAATGGATTACACAAAATTAATTGAACTAATAGACTGAAATTAGAATTCACTACGTATTTAGCTTTTGGATCCACAACATCAACCAATCATTGCTCAACTGTGGTTTGGCACTCTCCCATGATCAGTAATTCCAAATAGCATGAGAAGTATAAAATGTTAATGCAAGGATACATATGATGTTTTATTTTCGAGATCATAGACATTTTTGAAATAAAAAAAGCATTAGCCACACTGTCTGCAGTACTGTTTTAACATGCAAAACTGTCAGTTTTAAAATGACCTGCTGTTCGCAGATTATTATCGTTTTTACAGGTAGGGGAAAAGGGGGCACAGTGAATCGCAGTACAGAGTGAATCAGTTGAATTCTTAGGATGCTCAATGGCAATATTTCAAAAAAATTTTCATTTGTTTGATGTATTTTATGAGCACCCAACAGAATCTGGTATGACATTTCTTAAAACATACACTATTTGGGCATCATGAGGTAAAATAGGATTATTAACTTGAAAACATGTAATTTTTGGATTTTCAATTTGCTTAAAAGTGCAGATAAATATTGAATTATTTACAACAATCATAATATGTGTCAGAGGAAGATCCAATGGAAATGATTCACAGGTGATGCATGAAAACATTGTTCAAATTGGTGAAATATGGTGATTTAGGTGAGGAGTAGCAGTGCGGAAAACCGTGAATCGGGGCACAGTGAATCGCTATGTTTTCTGTAGTAATAATCATAATGACTAATATCTTATTGCAGAAGTACTGAGAAGAGCCTAAATTAATAATTACACCCATGACAATTAATGCCATATATACACCGTTGCTCATAAATATGGACCACTTCAACATTCGCAATTGAAATTGACAACTTTAGCAACTTCTACTGGAGCACATGATACTCTGATTCAATGTTAACTACTTCCAATGACAACTAAAGGGACGAACATGCTTTTGTGTAAAACGCATGCTGCAGCATTAACCCCAGGAAAGTTACAGCAGCGCGAAATATGGAAATTCAGGGGGATTTCTAGGGCCAGGTGCATTCAACCAAAAATTAAAAATTCTTGCAAAAAATTTAGTTGAGGCTTTCAAAGAGTGATTAGAGAAGATGACTTGACCTATTCAATGGACCTTACTTACATTCATGCTCTGAAATTTACTTTTGTTTGACACTTTTTTTATCAGCAGGAGTGTATATTAAATAGCTTTGTGATTCATTGCTGTGAAGGGGTATTTTGTATAGGAAATATTCTAAGAGATTGCAAATGTTAAAATTTTTTATTTCAATGTTCAGAAGTCCAGTTCAGATATGTGTATAATATTTTGATATCTCTTAAAAGAACTTTATCTTTTGTGGCCTATATCATGGAAATCCGAAAATTGTCATTATTTTCTTGGCGTGCATGTATAGTAGACACTACTACCTTTCTCCAAAGACCTTCAAGAAGAAAATATCTTAGTATCTCTCTGAGATCTAGCGAAAGTAAACGCATCCGATTCACTGTGCTCCCGTTTCCCTTATGTGTTTTTTGAAAGCTTTGTTTTGCAGTTGAACAGTGTAGTTTCAAGAGCAAGAGAAGGCCAAAAAGTGCAATTTCTAGCGTCCAAAGGGAAAACCTAGTAAGTCACAAATTGGGTCAAACTGAGTTAAGGTCAAAATATAACTTCTGAGACATGTTTCTATATATTCTTTAAGTTTAGATTTTCAAGAAGTGGCCCGTTACCCAGAATGACACTGACAAATCCCAGTAAGCCTATCTCATACTGCAAGAACTGGAACTTCAAAGTGGATTATCTCAGAAACTCCAAAATGTGACTTACTAGGTTTTCCCTTTGGACGCTACATTTATTTAAGGATATATATACTAGTGGCGTCCCTGTACCTTTTTGACTGGGGTAAACCTCAAATGTTAAATTTCTTGAATATTGGTACCCTTTTTCTGATTCTCTGCAGCCAATGGTATAGTTTCCCGCTGTGTCAAATATTGCAGTCGCTTTTGCCGTTGCAGTGAATCTGTCTCCTTTCTCTTTGTGAGTTGTCTCCACCGTTTCGATTAGCACATGATCACCAAAGATGTGAAGCTGCAAAATTAAGCAATACATGGTTTATTTCTGAGTTTAATGTGGTCTCTGTCCCACTGCATTGTTTTAATGACAATTTCATTATGTACGAATTGTGGCAATATGGCAGTTGATTATACTAGATTAGCCAAGAGACAGGGACATATTTTTGATTCCTCTACATTGCACTATAAATAATGTCTGAATTGTAAAACAAACCCCGGGAAAACCGACTGCTGAGAAAAATTTAAAATAACAAAATGATAAAGAAGAGAAATGACAGAAATGATGGGGTAATCATTACCGATCATACAGCAGCGCCATCTATAAAATGGAAAAAAGTTCAATTTTTGCCAAAGCCAAAAGCTTTGAAACTAAATTTCTAAGCATAAATATTATAATTCAAAAATCAAAAGGGGGGTTGAAATATTGGGGACCAGGGGCATAGCCGGGAACCAGTTAAGGGGGGTGGAGGTTTTTCCAGATGACCTAGGCGAGGTGAGGCCCGGAGAAGCCAACTAATAATTTGGATTTGTAGCAACCAGCAGTACTAGAAAAGTAGATGTGCATGGATCCTATCCCAGGGCGCACCTCGTCCAACCTGGAGCCACCGCTGAAATTCCACTTTTATTATTTTATTTTATATGCCAAAACGGGTACATCAATGCCAACATGCAGTTGTAACAATATTTTGTAATATTTACACAAAAAGATCCTTAAAATAAGAATTTATAATGTACCATTATTCGGATTTTAGAATCAGAGCAGCAGTTATTTCTCCACCATTTATTTCTACTAGAGTTAACCATCCTAATAAAAAAGGATAATACCTCTGTTTTGTAGCAGATGTCACTGATAGTGCAAACTATCTCTCTCTTCTCACAATTGACCTCCAAGTGCTGAATATTTCCAATAGAAATTACCGGAGGATTACCTGGAATTCAAGGCAAATGCTGTTGTGCAATCATTAACATAGCATTTTAATCATCAAGTAGTTTTTACTTTTTATTAATAGGCCTAGAGATTTATGTTTCAAGTCGGATAAGCAATACTTCACTTTTTAACTGGAATAAATTTTCTCGAACAGACACAACAATTGACAAAATTATGCTAGCAGATTATTGTGTAGTATTACACGGTAAACCCAGCTCGTATCACTTTTACGGAAGTTACTGTTAGAACAACGATACCTGGCATAAAAACAACGGTTATTACCGTACCAGTGAAGAGTGCAATCTAGGATATACAGTACATTCTCAAAATGTCTGTAAACTTCAACTAAAATTCCAGGCCAATGCATTTTTCAGAACTGACTTACTCTGAGCGGTCACTTTAAATGACTTTTGCAGGTCTAACTCCTTGACGATGCATCTGACATTGTGTGTTTCTTCACATGTCCCATCAAGCGGCACTGATAATGTCAAAATTTCTGGATGCAGTGTGGGATCTCCTCTGCATTGAATATTGCCGCATTCATTAAAGTTACGAGATTCACATTTTTCCATGTCACTGTAAAGACAGGAGTAACTTCCTTTCATAGCCTCAAAGTAAAGGTTAGTCTGTAATGAATAAAAAAAATAGGATTAACTTGAAGCAAATATAATTGAATCAATAGTATACAATAATATACATACATTCGCTAAACAATATTATAATTTCAATCTCCCAGCAGGAATTGGTAAATTGTATTCATCAATTTGCAATGACCATTTTCAGTTCCGGAAAGGCTCTTCTAATGCAGGGTTCCCACTCTTCCTATATTTCTTGTAATTTCTATATTTTTTTTAGCCTCCTATAATTTCCTGTATTTCGAAAAAATTCCTATAAATTCTTTTATGCTTGTTGCTGGCTGTGAACTCATTTGGACAGAGGAACCGAGACAGGCATCTGGTTAAAAATGTCATTTTATTAAATGACGGAAATAAGGCAACATTACAAATGTACTATGTAAAGTCATACAGGTGACACAGTCAAAAGGTGGCGGACAGACCCGCCACAGGATTTACAGAAATAGTACAAAGGAAATAATGTAAACCGATCGGCCGCCTGATACAATGTTGGAATAAATACAGTGTGTTGCAAAAGTATATAACCCCCTGGAGTGGTCTTCAATTTTCTGTCATATCTTCCTTCAGAAATGCATCATCAATCCCATACTTCTGCATGCTCATACTAACCTCTTTTGTAACCTATGTTCACCATAAAATGCTGGGTGGTAAGTGATGGAACAGTAGAAAAAAATTAACTAGCAAAAATAAGTGTTGCGAAAGTATACACCTCTTGTAAGTTGTTGATATTTTTTCAGCGATATTAAGGTTGTTTTGACCTGAAAAAGTAAAATTATGATATAAGTAGTTGATCTCTAATTGGTTTTTAACATTTTGGATTGTTTTACTCAATTTCTGTAACTTCTCTGGTCGACTGTGGATGGACAATATCACAAAATCAAAATACTATGAATAGAAATAGTAAAAAATTCAATATGAAAATAAAACAAATATCTAATGATGTTGATAAGCTGCATTTGAGAAGTTTAGAGGTTAAAAGGGGAATCGAAAACATTTTGAGCCCTAATTACACATCAGCATCCCCATCAGCAGTGTCGGAATGAACTGACATTTATACCTGATAAAAGGTTTTGGAATACTCATTCCTTGGGAAGCCCCAAAAAGCAAGAAAAGGGCTGGACAGGCAGGGATACACCCTGATACACCCTAGAAAAAGTTTTGGTTCAGTATCTGCAACAGAAGATGAAAATACATATGGTCACAGGAACCTGCGGCGATGCTTAGTTTTGGCCCTCTCCCATTTGACGTCTTGTGTCTTAAAAGATGTGTTTTCAATAAAGCCATTATCCATGTATGGTTCTATCAGCTACACAAGAAGGAACTTTCTAAAAAATTACTTAAAACAGCACTAACTGCTTAAACAACATAGATAATCATTCACTTAATGCTCTCTTGGACTTCCAGGAGCTGGAAACTTTTTATAGCCACATACAATCTCACTACATGAAGGGGGTGTATACTTTTACAACGCTAATTTTCACTGAATACATTTTTTAGACTCGTCCATGACTTACCACCCAGCATTTTATGGTGAATATAGGTTGCAAGAGAGGTCAGTATGAGCATGTACAAGTATTGGATTGATGACGCATTTCTGAAGGAAGATATGACAGAAAATTATAGACCACACCGCAAAAATCCATTTCCAGTTCAGAAATTGTGTTATGTTTTTCAAGTTTTTAAGATATTTCACAAGTATACGCAACACAAATCCCCACCAAACATCGCAATAAATATTATAGGAATATAGGAATTTTTACTCTAAGATAAAGGAGGATTTTACCTACTTTAATAGGACAGTATTGGAATTATTTGGCAGTGAAACCACTGGCAAACACGCAATTGCATCAATCATAAGCCAAAGACTGCATGTCGCAGACAAAAACGAGAATAAAACTTCATATATATCTGGTAAAAAAAATATGCTAAAATTTCGTATCACAGCAAAGATGGGCTAATACGTTTGTAATATCTTAAAAACAAATTCATTAATTTCTAAATAAATTTTAGTTACACATGAGTTGTATCCACCACATGTCATGCACAATTTTAAGCATCAGGACGGAAAAAAAACTGGGTAAATCAAGAATTCCTGTGGTTCTAGCTGGGGGGGGGGGGGAGGAACAAAATTAAAAACCTTTGCGGGACCCCCTAAATTTTTTATTTTTATCATAAAAAATTGACAAATGACCATTTTTAAAAACATGTTTACAATAGGTTTCCAGCCTGCTACAACATTTTCCTCATCATCGCAAATTTATGTAAATGATAAGTTGCGGTTTTAAATAACTTTGTCAATTCTTATCCCAGAGTGAAACAAACCACATATTTGGAATCCTTGTAAAAATCCTTTCAAATGAATACAAACATGAATGTATTCTGGTGAGTTTTACCCCTTACAGCTGGTAAAATGTATTGGAAATAACTTCACAGCTCTCGCTTGGTCCCTTTTCTTCTCTAAGCAGTTTCAAAAGTACAAAAGGTTATGGACAAATCTATATTAGGTCCTCAGTACACAACTACAAGGCTGACATCAATTAGTCCTTGATATCAACTGTTTCCTGATTTGATCCTCGAAGGTCCTACGAAGACCAAAGAAGTTTAAAAAAACATATGAATTTCTTATTAAGTTAAATCCACTAGATTCATTCATGCTATCTGAAATATAACAATTTTTGTATTATCCATGTTCTGTGTGATTATTTTGTTATCAGTTGGGCGATTTAAAGTCTTTTTGGGAAGTCTTGCGCAACTCTTTAATTTGAGACAGTATACATTGTGCATGTACTCATAATGTCATAACAGTAAATTTTTCATACACATTTCCATTGGTATCCCCTAGAATCCTGGTTTTTTGTTTGTTTTGCTTTTTCAGACCATTCAATCCAAAAAGAATATCTTGTCTCAATATTTTATGTCAAATAATTTCCTCCACTTTGAAACGTCCATCTTCTCTTGTCTTTTTGCAAACCCATTCACTATCGGTAAAGCCCTCCAAAAGGCAAATGCGTTGTGTGCATTGTGAGAGTTGTGAGATTGCAGTTCATGCAGTATTCTGTACTATGCTACACATAATCATCTGGAAGATTGCAAAAAATTTGCATAAGCCATGTTTATGGGAAATTATATTCCTTAAGAAACTTTGAGGCTCAGTATCCCATATTTTTGATACTGGACTGTGGACATTGCTGGTAATATTATCAGAATCCATAGAGCAATAGTGAGTCATATACATGAATGAGAACTAAAATGTCAATGAGGTAACGTTTATCAGAGGTATGAGAAAAGCCTAGTCTAAGCACATCTTCACAAGGGGGTCATCCTGAAGTGTCCCTAACAGTTGTGAGAGAAAAATTGTGTGATTTTGGCGGGAACCAAAGATGTAGTGATATTACAAAACTCAGGATTAGTTGGAATAAGTGGAAAGGAGCCAGGCTTTTAAAGTTGAGCCATTTGAAAAAATAAGTGCATAATTCTGGAAAATCTGAAACTAAATAGCAGACCCTTTATATATTGGCTGATAGCTCTTTTGGAGATGCTAGTATCATGCCAATAGAAAGCAGTCTGTGCCAGAGACATCTTGGCTCGGGCTCTTCGCTCAATAATTATGATGTAGCACATTTCTTGATTCCGAGAAATACAAGTACTGGGCCTCATAAGAATAATATTTTCTAAGGTCCTAAACCTTTTTCTGGAAACAGGTCGGACCACTTCAAAGCAACATCATTGTTTCATGTGTCTGTCATATTGATTGCGAATTGTTGATAAAAATAATTGAAAACAATAATTATACTTAGTACTTACATGTGTGATATAAGTTTAAGAGGGATATATTCAGTTCGCAATTTAAAACAAGCTAAAATCATTGTATTTTAATTTTAGTCCATGAGTGTCGGTTCCAAGAAGTGAGATGACAAAAATATTTTTCAATTAACTTGGCTTGACAAATACAACCTAAAATATCCGCAGCATGGCATTGTTGGTATTCGAATGAAAGGTCTTTCTTCAATGAAAAACATGGTGTACTTATTTTTTGGCTAACTCTAATGCCAAATCGGCCAAACACAAAAATGCTGGTAGCAGGCTGAAAAATCAATTGCTGGAAAAATAACTTTGGGAAAAGTGTTTTCATACAATTTGTCAAAACTTAGGGGGTCACATGAGGGTTTTGAAAGAAAAAGTGATTTTGTTCCCCCCCTCTAGTGGTTTGTGGTCATAGAATTAGTGGTATGCTTCAGATGTTCCAACACAGGAGGGTTTTCACATTTAAAATCAATTGGTGTTTTAGTTCCGTTGATCTATTAAAAATGTGGAGGTTGTGGCTATTCCTGGTGAAGTTTGTATGCATATGACTATTTTGGGGGGGGGGGAGTTGTCGGAAATGCAATGACACTTTGGTTTTTATTTATATTAAATTTTACTTTATGATCGAATTTACAGTCCTCGTCATATTTACATGGAATCTCAAGTTCTTTTCTATGCTGTTGAACTGTGATGTCAGAGATTACTCTATTAGTGTTGCACTATATACAAACTGTGATGTCAGTTTAAACTGGGTCAGATTCCCTCGGCTTCCAGCCAATGTGAATCCACCAAACTGAGCATCACAGTTTCATCTCAGTGTCAGAGTAAGCATTTTATCAGGGATAGCCCCTGCAACTACTTCATCACAGTTTGATAGCCAATGGGCTTACAGTAAACTAATGCATCACAGTTCAAACATTGATATATTGAAGGAGCATTACATTTGTGATCCTAATGATCTGTCACAGGCAATCACCAGTCTAATCCTGCCAAATGGCAGCTTTGTGAGCATTCACAGTAGACAACTGTTATTATCCCCACAGAGTTGTTTGATTAATCTACAAACTTGCTAATTTACCACTAAACTTTGATGGAACTTGCTATAAACAAAAGGCTTTAACAATTTGTTTGTAAACACAAGGATTATGTGATGTTTATTTGTTCTGGCAGCCCATTGGCTGATAGGCTGTGATGTCGAACTTAGATGGGTTTTCCCCAGACCCAATTTTCACTATGACATTAAGTTGAAACTGTGATGCTCAGTTTGGTGGATTCACATTGGCTAGAAGCTGGGGAATCTGACCCAGTTTGAAATGACATCACAGCTTGCAGTTAAGTTACATATATGGCAATGCTAGAATAGAGTAATCTCTGACATCACAGTTCAACAGCATAGAAAAGAATATGAGATTCCACGTAAGTATGACAAGGACTGTAAGACATGAATGCATAGGCGTATCGGAGGGGGGGGCAGGGGGGGCGATCGCCCCCCCAAAAGTTTGGGAAACAGTAAGATTCGGGCAAAAAGGCTAAAAAATTTGGGCAGATGATTAAATAATCACTATTGAAAATAAATGATTTCCAGGCAATTTCATTTGAAATGGTATTAAAATTCGAGCAAATGTCGCTCGCCCCCCCAAAAATCACGCGCGCCGTACGCCTATGCATGAATGGTAGAACATGGCTCTAACTTTTTACACAGTTTACTAGTATGGCTATTGTATTTGGCTTTGCTGATGTCTCACATGGCACGTTTATGAAGCAATTCTAACCTTTTCATCTCTCTTTTGTTGATGTTACCCCATGGTGTTATCGCATACGATATTTGTGGGTATATTATTCGCAGCGAAACGGCCGAAGGCCGTTGAGCGAAGCGAATTGAGTGCAAGAGAAGACTCAAAAATCTGTGCAGTGATGGTCTCAACATCAACAGTCCACAGTTTGGAATTAGGTCAAGTGGGTCCAGCTTCTTATCAATGATTTAGTTTCGTATTTAACAAAACATAACATATTCATCTTCAAAAGTGTCTTAAAAATTCAATTTTCTACAGTAATATATCCTGTACCAATAATTTTTATGAAATAGTTAATTATTAGCATTGACAAGCTAAATCAAATTATTAACATGTGATTCATTTAATTTCAATCGGACAACAAGAAAACATAACAAAATTAAAGTTACATAATCTTATAAACTGATGATTATGTAACAGTGAACAGATAATCTACATGCAATGTTATTGTTTTTGTATTACTATATATTTATACTATTATGTAATATCAACAATCTAACATAGACTTGACTTTGGCAGCTTTCAGTGCTGTCTGCCTTTTTACCATTTAGGCCTATTTAATATATATATCTATCTATCAATTCATCTATCTATCTGTCAGTCATTATATCTATCTGTCTATCTGTCTATCTATATATCTCTCTATTTATCTATATATTTATCTATCTATCTATTATTTTTTTGTCTAGTTTATCTTGCTATTCTACATTTTTCTCTGTCTTTCCATGTATCTGTCTTTCTAATTTTCTGAAAGAGTTACATAACTCCTTTCATACATTGAATATGAAATAAACATGAAAGTTATGGTAAAACTATAAGTCCTACAAAAACTTTTTAAAGTGCTGCGCGAACTTCATGGCAGTGCCATTTACATATTAGACTGGAGTAGATTGTTTTTAATGTTTACTTTGGTAATCTTTTTTTAAGCATGGGAGGATTGCAATGACCTCAACAATCTGATTTGTCTTTTTGTTAAATGTGTTTTCCATGATAATACAATCATCTCTCTTAATCGTCTTGTTCACGCATAGTGCAGTTGAAAATATCTTACCAAATTCCCATCATGTTCCAAGCGACAGGAAAGTTCTATCTCAGATGAGCTGAAGTCTGTAACTTCCAGGAAAATATCACTTTTGCCAAAAGTCATTGGCACCAGTAAAACAAGGAGAAAAAGCGATTCTGAAACAAAACCCAAGAGGTTGACAATCACAACAGTTGCCTTATATCTGTAGTTAATCATTCAAGTATATATATATTTTTTCATATTTAAGGGGGAGGGTTGGCCTAGTGGTAGCGTGTTGGCTGCCAATCGCTGGGTCAAGGGTTCGAGTCCAGCTGCTGATGGGTCACCTGGGCCTATGTTGGACGGCTGTTTCCATCATCCTTTGACCCTTTGCTGTGTCCTCCCCCTGTCCTAATTAGCCTATCAAGTGCATAAATACAGGACGTAAAGCCCAAATCCTCCATCCATCGATTTTTTAAAATTTAGAATACTACATCATACCACTGTCTGATTCACTGGTATGTTCTTGTGGAACAAACTTACACTGTATTTCATGTTATCATATAACAACTTTTTTCTGCATCAGAACATACCCTTGGTCTAAATTTGTTGGGCTAAGGTTGACTTGAGACATTTCTGGGTGTCTTCAATCCCCTTACTCCCTCACCACCAACTCGATTTCTTCAGATGATTCATGTACATGTATGTAGATTATGTTTTGGTATATGCTTGACACATTGCACTTAATTTATACTAATATTATTTCAATCTCAACTTTTGTCCTTGGCACAACCGATTCTATTGCACAAATTATCACATCTCATGCAGAATTAGTCTGACAACACAAGTGATTCATTGATATATTGTATATGTATAGTAGTGTAGTATAACAAAAATAAATAGTCATTGTTTGTACAGATTTTTTAGTATACGAGATGCATTGATAAGAGGGACCTTCGTACTGGTTGCTATCTAGGAATTTGCAAGTGGTTTCACAACTGTTTATAAACTATAATTTAACAGTAATTGCAATATTTTGCACTTATACACTACAATGAATATGCATAAAGAAAAATAAAGAAAAAACAAATCAACACTAAGTGTGTAGACCAGCATGTAACTTCTAATTATCAGTCAAAGTTGGTTCATTGTTATTTTTCTCATAAAGGGTGAGAGAGGTCCTGCTGTAATACTACTTTGACACTAATTCATTTTTTTTATAGCATCATTGAAAGGCATCAGCTGCACTTACCTTTTATAGAAACCGCCATAGATTCAGCAACTTTCCCTTGAATGCTAGTAGTCGTCATTGATCACTTGAGTGTGTAAGTGATATTGTCCTTCAAATGTTCTTCTTATATGTGTGATCAAAGTTTATCAGTTCAAGTACCATTAAAAGTTCTATCTTAAAAGCGGTTGTTACTTTTTTTGTAATATTGCGGTAGGATCAGTTTAGATCTTTTGGATCACACAGTGGATCTCACAGGGATTCTCATTGTACATAGTTCTTTGTCATCATCATTGTAGTTACCCATTCATTACATTACAATAAAAGTGTTGTTTGTTGTTTTAACATGTTAGGTAACAGTTTGACAGGAAGCATGTCAGTTTGGGTAAAACCCCTTTTCATTCATTGTGAACTACAGTCATTCTTGTGGCTGCAGTAATCTAGCTCACATTTTTATAATTTTTGGAGTATTTGAAGAATTGTACAAGGTATGCATCTTCCTTTACATTACTCTATTTCAAGATCAGTGGCTAGGTTTCTCATGGTTCTCTGAACAATGCTCAAGTTTATATTGAAGTATATATTTATGATTTTTAAGTTCAACTGTCATAGTAATTTGTTCATACATGCATAGTCTGTATAATACACAAATGTATTTTGTTAGTCAAGCACATAGGAGTATTTATTTCAATTACAGGTTTGAAGCATACAGCTGAAACTCGTGTTTAGACCAGTGTTTAAACTGTTGACCAGTAACAATTGGAGTTCTTATGGCCAGTCACTCAAGCTCCTAATGAAGGTTATGACTAATTATGTAATCATACATGTGATATATTGCATTTCATTTTAAATGTGTCAGGTTATGTACATTATTATTTACATTTGTTAATTTGTTTATTTCTAGAGTCGTTTTGGACTTCGGTCTTATCGCTTGAATAAAATTAACGATCCTCCCTTATCGCTGTGAAGTCTTACAGGAAACCTAATAATGCTGAATTAAATGTGCAAGAAGTAGACGAGCAGTTGTTTTAGCTGTTTGGTTGGTTGTGGCAATGGCGTGTGCGAAGTGAGTAAAATGACCAGTTATTACCACAACATCTTGCAGCATCCTGGATGACCCATATCAGTGTGCAATGATTTAGACACTTGTTTAGTGTAAGTAGTTGGCAACACTATCTGTCTTGACGGTTCCCCGTCAATGATGCGTCTTTGACATAAGGCACCATTTTCGAAAAAAAGACGTTTCCTCTACCACATGAGGCATTGAGCTTCTTGGCACTTTAGATCAGATGTATGTGCCTCAATACCATATCAATGACTGCTCTGAGCACTCTGTCCTTTAGCTGCATATTTTGCCACTGAATTGCGGACTACACAATTTCAGTTGTACCATCAGAGACAACAACATCTTGTTGCATACTCACTGCAGTAACACCACCATCGACGTCAGTGATTCCACCTAATGCAGAATTCACCTGTTCCTTAGACCAGAAAATCCTTGTTATTCTTCAGACCACGCTTGTATTTGATACTAAAACAGAAGCTACTCAAGTCTGCAAGCCATCTGTGTCCTGTAGCATCGACCTTTACAGATGAAAAGGCATATGTCAATGGAATATTATCCGTGACCAATTCTAATAACTATAATATAAATGTAAGAGGAAATGCGACACTTCCAACTTGGTTTAGTTCTTTTTATTCCAAAATATATGGTCAATCAAAAATACTGATTGTAAAAATAAAATAAAGCATGAGTATATATCACAATAAGTAAGAGACTATTATCACATCTAAATTATTAAATGATACAATTTTTAGAGAATTATTTTAATAGTTATTTACTACTTTACTGTATTTTGTTTACACATTCTGCTATTAAAAATAATATTTTTCAACTTCTCAGTTAATATATTTTGATATTCTTGTATTCCAATACTTCAAAACTTTCACAATTTTTAATAATCTGAACCAAACTGAGATTATTGGCAACAACACAAATAATTATATGAAACAATTAGTACCAAAATACTAACCCTGCTTAATGGTGGAAAGTAATACCAGTGGTCAACAATTATGACTAAATATAAAACACCAACAATCAATTTAACAGCTTACCCAAAATAACTTCAATTTATTAACTTGTACACAAGTTACGTTATTAGAACACTTGAAATACATTTTAGAAACACAAATAATGGCTTAACTTTGGCATGACTTTACTTGAATACAATTCAGCTGAGCAGTTTAGCATAACAGTAGATACTTTAGTAGAGCACAGGGTTTAGCCAATACGCATGAGACTAATTTAAGAACAAGATTCTTAAAAATATACATATGACAGCTTTTACCAATGGACTACATTTGTCAAAGACATCTTGGTACAAAATACAGGACCTGAAATAATTGTAAATACCTGTTTTGAGGTTCTTTAGTTACAAATACCTGTTTTGAGGTCCTTTAGTTACAAAATTTCACCAGCTCTACTGCAAACCGCATGGTTTCAGATTCTTCTCAATTATTTTGCCACCGGATGGCAGGACCTTGTTCTTGTTCTTGTAGTTGTAGCTTCCTCCTTTGAGCTCAGGAGTACCCCCGTGTGATGGGGGTGTCACAGTCACATATATTTACTTGTCCACACCAGAGGTCAGGAAGAGTCAACCAACATTATGCCCAGAGGGCAGCACTAATCATAAATCAGAAATCATTTTATCCAGAGTAAAGTAATCAATCATACATATATAATCTCAGAATTTTTCAGTTACAGCCCATTTCATTGCGAAAATTCCCTTTTGTGAACTGGGTAGCGTTTCTCTGATTCATTCAGTCCATTAGCATATGCAAAGACATGTTTCTGACCTTGCTGCACTTGATACAGTGCAGCTTCTATGCTGTATCCACTACTAAGCATCTACAGAAACAGTATATGGCAAAGAATAGTCAGCATAAGCTAGAACTGGACAGGCTGTAAGAGCACACTTCAGTTTATCAAAGGCGATTTGATGTTTAGGCGGCCATTCAGATTTACTTAAGGCAATTTTCTTCTTTTGCTACCTTGTTTCTTACAACCACCTTTTAAGAGCTCTCGCAGAGGATGTGCAATGGATGCATAGCCTTCAATGAATTGCCAATAGAGCCCAGCAAAACCCAGAAACTGACGGACCTCCTGTGTAATGATGGTATGGGTCATTCCTTGACCGCCCTGAACTTCTCTGGATAAGTCCCTGTTCCATCTTCCGAGATAATGTGTCTCAAATATTTGACCTTTTTTGGAAAAATGAACATTTTGAAGGGTTGAAATTCAGTCCAGCTTCATGAAGTTTGCTGAATACATAATTCAATCTCTGTAAATGCTCCTCAAAGGTATGTCCAAATATGATTGCATCATTCAGATATAATAAACACCCCCTGAGCTAGAGAGAACCAATGACCGTTTTTATCATCTGCTGAAAACTGGCTGGAGCCGCAGCTAAGCCGAAAGGCATCCTGGTAAACTCATGAAAAACAAGCGGGCCAAGGGAAAACGATCTTTTATGATGATCGTCTGGATGGATTCCACTTGCCAATATCCATTTTTCAGTACATATCACACTCACCTGATACAGTAGTGACAACATCCCTTGTCTCGGTATCATGGAGATGCCATGCCAGCACAAGGACCTAGCGTGGCGACCAGTACAATTCCTTGTGGTTGATGTGCAAGGGCCTCAAATCCTTGGACTCCCAACCAGCGAGGAGTTAGGCATTGTCTCCATACACATTGATGGTGCATGCCAAAACCCTAAGCAAATGCAGCCCATCAAGAGGATCAGCCAACTTAAAGCGAAATACCCCGATCAGTTCAATAAGATTGGCAACTTTGAAGGTCCAGTGAAGTTGCACCTCAACGAAGATTCTGAACCATTTATCGACTCACTAAGGATGTGCAGCATTCACTTAAAAGACACGCTGAGACAAGAGCTAGCAAAACTTGTCGAACAATCTGTACTCCAAAAGGTCACCGAGCACACGGACTGGTGCTCCAGTTTGGCTTTCAGTGTTGAAAAAGACAATTCCTTGCGAATATGTCTGGACCCCCAGAGGCTGATTGATAATCTCAAGAGGTGCCCCCACAAGAACCCCATTGTCGAGGAACTAAATCCCATGTTCGCCGGGGCACAATTCTTCAGTAAACTAGATGAAAAAGCAGGACACTGGGCCATACATCTTCATGAAGACTCACACCTGCTGAACACGTTCTGTACACCCTTGGGCAGATACTGCAGGTGGAGGCTTCCTTTTGGATTAAAGCTCTCTGAAGACATTTTTCAAAGTAGAATGGATGAGATCCTCGAATGCCTGATAGGCGTGGTCAGTATCGCTGATGACATCGCCGTCATTGGCTGCCCTGAGGAGGAGCACAACAAGAACCTATACGAGTTAATGAGACGAGCCACGTAGGAAGTCTTCAACAGGCAAAAGTGCCTCATCAAACAGGAAGAAATCTCTTTCTTTGGCAATCTATACCCTAGCCAAGGTGTACGACCAGACCCAGCCAAGGTCAAAGACATCCACAGAATGCTGGAATGGCAAAGCAAGGAAGACATACAACGTTTTATGGGAATGTAAAATTACCTTGCTCCATACATTTCCAAACTTGCCGAGTCAGCTTACGCATTACAAGACCTGATGAAGAAAGATGTACCCTTTATGTGGGACGTGGACCACCAGTTATGTTTCCAGAAACTGATAAGCGTCATCACTGTGGACGCATGCCTCTAGTACGTACTACGACACCCGTAAGACACTGATGTTAGAGGTTGGTGCATCCCAAAAAGGTCTCGGCGTGACAATGACCCAAAACGACAGACCTGTGGCATTTGGATCCAAATCCCTCACGGAATGCCAATCTCGATACAGCAATATCAAGTGTGAGATGCTAGCCTTTGTATATGGGATCCAACGATACCACATGTATCTATATAGCAAACGTTCACTGTGGTTACTGACCACAAGCCACTGGTGGCGATATGTACCAACACAGTTCAGTGCCCCCTTGTCTGCAAAGAATGTTGCTCAAGATCCAGGGATACCAATATATTGTGATCTGCCATCTTGGTCCCAAGATGGTCATGGCTGATGTCCTCAGCAGACAACCAAAGTCAGTTAACAACAGCTTATAGTGGACCTAGACGAGCGAGTGGACATGATTGATCTAGAGGATGATGATGTCGATATCCAGCTGATAAATTTCACCCCAGAAAAACAACAACAACTCAAGCAGGAGACAGCCAAGGACCCAGTGCTGTCACTCGTGAATGACTAGACACTATCACCGAGGGATGACCAGATAAAATCAAAGATCTGCCAGAGAGCATCTGTGTATACTGTGTCTTTCCTAGATTAATTAGCACTGCAGTCAGGGAATCATTGTCAAGGGAAGGCAAGTTGTTATCCCTGCATCCATGACAAGTGATATCCTGCAGCAACTACCAGCTCTCCCCACTTCCCCTTGGGCAATGGCTTCATAAAACGTCACGTCCGAACTCTCAAGGCAGTTATCATGAAGTATATAGCTATCCTAAATATCAGGGCAACCCCTGTCTATAGCTGTTACCGTCCCCAGCCGAGATGATGTTTGGCAAGCCTATCACAACTATGCTCCCAAATCGGGCGGAGGCAGGCAAGGAAGAACATAGAGAACGATTACAGGACAGGACCAGCCAAATGAAGATGCAATATCACAAGACAACAAAGTCCCAAGTCAAAGCATTCGTATCCGCGACCCAGACAACAAACTGTGGCAGCCAGGTTTTGTGTTGAAAGCCATGGAGGACGGGAGCTACGTACTCGAAACCTGGAACGGAGCCATGGTCCGTAAAACCAGATGCCACATTCGAGAATCAGAGTGTTACATTTGTGAATGTTCACTACATGTATTTTTTATATTTAATTATTTATTCATTGTAATTCTTATCTTACATGACTTTCTAAGGTCAGTAGATAATGTGACTCATTTCTTCTTTGATTGATTGTACTGAGAGTGCCTCCCTTGTGTGCCAAACAATACATTGGAGGTGGTCCGCCTGAGTCATGGTCATGGTCTGTTGGATAGGTATGTCCCAATTAGAGAATGATAATTTTAAATGAAAAGGTCAGATTGCAACTGTCAACAGAAGCAGCATAATGCAAAAAACAGGTCTCAAACTTCTTGTAAGTTATCATTCATTTTATTGTTTTATAATATATGCATTTGTGTGTCTTATCAATTCATAAATGAGTAGTTATTTGGTTCTACTTATCCATTCGAGCGTTAAATAAAAGTTGAGACCTAACAATCCTAATCGTCTTTGATGATATACAATAAGAGAATACCTCGACTACGAAACATGTGAGGTTCGCACCACCGACGAGACACAACAATGTGAATCCCAAACCAATGTGAATACCCCACAGCTGGTACCGGGTGGTCCACTTTAGCTCAAAGTCCATTAATCAATCAGCTCCTAGATTACTTGGAAACAGTCTTTAAATTATCACTTTAATTTTTTTTAGTCACGTTTCGATGTATCTGTCTTGCTGTCCAATTCTCATAGTCGCATGCGAGCGCGCTTTCACATGGGATAGACTGTATAGCTTCTTGTAGCAATTTCTTCAAGTTTGAAGTTCACCAGCAGGATGGCCATCCTTAAATTCCAGCAGACCGGACAACTGTTGACTGCACCATTGTGACACACTTGTGGATTGGTTTGAATGACTCTTTATTCAAGAGATCAGAGAGAAGTCCGAAACAACTCTAGAAATAAAGAAATTAACAAATGTAAATAATAATGTACACAACCTGACACATTCAAAATGTAATTCAGTAATTCGCATGTACAGTGGACCCTGCGTTATAAGACCCCCTGTTGTAAGACCGCCTTGCCTTATGTGACCGCCTTCTTCACGCACTAAGTAGTATTTTTACTGCACTTTGCACCCGATGAGGGCCCGCATCCCCACGAGAGACCGCTTCATGACCGCAGAAGGGGCGGTCTTATAACGCAGGGACCACTGTATAATTAAATAACTAGTCATAACCTTCATTAGGAGCTTGAGTGACTGGCCATAAGAACTCCAATTGTTACTGGTCAACAGTTTACCCACACTGGTCTAAACACGAGTTTCAGCTGTATGCCTCAAACCTGCAATTGAAATAAATACTCCAACGTACTTGACTAACAAAATACAATTGTGTATTACACAAACTATACAATTTTGAAGAGGTTTACTTAACAGCGATATTCAAAATTGATTGGAATTGAGTTAGTATGTACAATGAAATATAAAGTGTTCAATCAGTACCTTGTAATTATCACAATAGTCTATTACGTTTTGATCAATATTTGATGCCTGTGTCCACGTATGCATGTACAGATACAGTGACAGCGTGATTACACAAGAAAATGGCAGCACAATATCAGCCTGACCTGCTCTGTGCCAGACAACAGACAGAATGTTATTAATTATAATAATATTTAATTTAAAAAGGTGACTCAAGTCAAGTATGGTAGTTAGATCAGATAGATTTTTCTAAAATTTTGCATGGACACTAAACATTCCAAAAATGAAAAGCAAAAATATTTCACAGACTGGTTTTGTTGACATGGTAACGGGTATGTTTAGACTGGTGACTGCTTAAAAATCATAAATTGAGTTTTGGTTAGGCACCACAGAATAAAGCATCCAATGCATTAGTTACTCAAAAAAGAAATGTCTTCCCATGGATGTACACCAATAAATGTGAGTTAAACTTGAAAAAATTGTTAAAAATACTTAATTCTGGGAGTGCAGCCGCACACCTAAGGCAAGTTGGTCTTACAATACGGGGTCTTACAATGCAGGTACCATTGTACTGTGATATAAATGTTCATGATAAGAACTCCCACAACGGGCTGGTTGAGGCCATAAGCTGGAAAATTTCACCACGCGCATGTATACCAATAATACCCTATAAGACAATACAAGCATATGAAATTTGAATTTCGAGATTGCAGAAGAAGAGCCATTTTGCAAATAACACACAGATATGGTGCAAATGCAATAGTTGACCTTGTACATCTCTCTTATTTTGTTACTAGAGGACCCCCATGCTTCTTGGTATAAAGAGATAGGCCTGCAATTAGTAGCAGGGTGCAATATTATGCTTCATCATTGAAGGTGTGATGTCACATGTGTTTCCCTGTGGTGCAAATAGAGGATTAAAGAGATAGGGCTGGAAAGGAAGAAATCGTGTTAGTGCAGAAATCATCCATGAAGTGATGTGCTGTAAATGATGATATGGTCACCTTAGACAGTTCCCTTGATGTAAGACAGTAAGTGGGTCTGTTGCAAAGTATTTCATGTGCATTTTTGGGTCGAAAAGGCCCAAAAAAAAATTTACAAGAAATGATCCGGTTTCAAACATGCCTCCCTTCGAGAGCTTAGGGTAAACTGCTATTATTAGCAGGACCACTTGAATAGATATATATAGGTGAGGATACTCAGGATAGGGTGTTTGAAAACATTAAGATTGAGGTATAGCAGATGCCCTCTGACAGTGTGAGAGTGGCAGGTGTCTCCCTCTGGTGTAATGTGGTACTGACAGATGTTGTCCTCTTGTGTGAATGGTAGGAAAATGCCAAAAAATGGAAATGGCCACAGGTGCAAAAATAATGGATGTAAAGTGGCAGTAACATAAAAATGTGTAGTGCAGGTGAAGAGAGGAAGATTTATATGTGGGATGTTGGGATGCATTGAGAAATGTGGATTTGTATGGAAAAAGAATATTTGAGAAAACCTGTCATTTATATATAAGGATGTTCTGGCATGCAAAATATTTTCTCTTTTATAGTATTTTGAAGAAATACAAAACTGGTGGGAGCCTATTCCGAAGTCACATGACAAATTCCAATTAGAATACAACCATAGCAGTGATCACAAACTGTTATACATTGTTTGTTACTATGTGTGCTTTTAGCAGTTAGACATAAAAATATATAAGAATCTGTAACTTAAAGAACTAACAACACCCAACAATAACGGTGAATTTTGAAAAATTGCTTTTCATAGTCAAAGTTCTGTCAAATTTGATAGAATCTGTGACAAATATATCAAAACACAAATGTCCAGGGCATTTTCTTTGACTTATGCTAGTTTATGGATGGATTAAATCCATCTACAAGCCCTGATATACCATGTCTGCATGCAAAGACTGGTACAAGAAAAAGAACGAGACTACAGTGATTTATTGCATGAGATCTCAAACTCAGAAGGGGCAACAAGCGGAGCCTCTAGTAAAATGAAACCAAAAGGCTTGGTCATATATGACAATATTACAAAGGACATCGCCCAACACTTAACTAGTAAAATTGATTGGAAAGGAGATCTGAAAAGTACTGAGGACCTGGTCGACTCTGCGAATCTAAGTGAATGTGCCAACTATGATGTCACGCTGATTATGACTGGTGCCGGTGAGATCTTAGATGGGAGCAGCGCAGTAGATGTGTTCGACAACGTTGCCAAGCTTAACTTAAGCCTAGCTGAAAAAACTAAACTCCACGTTACCAGCATTCCCCCGAGTAGTCGCAATTCACTCCAAGTGAACTTGTTAAATGTGAAATTTGGTAAATTGAAGGATGACAATAGTGACACTGTTGTCATCAATGTTAAGCCACCCGGTCTAAGAATGGACCAAGTTCACAAAGATGGTTTCTCATTAAAAGAGACAACAGTCAACTATTTCGCCAAGAAGATCAACGAGAGTATAGTAATTCCTGAAGTTATCAAAACAGAGAATGTTAGAGAGTCATCTTCCTCTAAGAAGGAATTTACAGATTATCATGTAATGGCCGTCATGAAAGTGAGAAAGGAGAAAATTGGCAAAATCATCGGCAAGGGAGGAAATATAATCAAGAAGTTGACCGACGAAAACAGGGTGGAGATGAGCTTTGGCAAATGGTCAGAATACAGAAAAGAACACAGAGAGGAGTATCATGACCTATTTTTCGCCCTTATGATCACAGGACAAGCCTCGAAGGTCAGAGTCGTCCAAGAAAAATGTCGTAGCCTGCTGTCGTCCGATGCGTCCGAAGATGAACCACAACGTAAAAAGAGTCGTTATTGACAGCTTATGCCACAGAGATTGTCAAAATTGATTAAACCGACTAGAATAGCCCTCGACAAACACACTGTAAATATTAAAGATTCATATCGATGGTGAAAGTGCAAAACCTCATATGTCAAAATTTTGCCATTTTTAGATTTTGGGTGGAAATACTATTTCAATATCCAATGCATGTTGTCAATTGGTCACCTTGCCAGTTTGCTGTTTTTTGAAGCTGTAACACACTGGTAACAGAATGATTTCACCAAACATTGTATGTCGATTTGTTCCAAAAAGTGAAAGTGCAAAACCTCGTAACTCAAATCAGAACTTAGAAGCTCATATTTTCGGATATTTCAACTTTTTTTTAAAAACAATGATTGCGGCACTTTTTTATGGCTCTCAGGAAATTTACCTATTAAAAAATCTATACCTCCCTATATTTGTTTTAGTGATGTAGGCTATTGAAAAAAATTGTTCATGAAAATTTGAAAAATTGCTATTTTCCTCATTCTTGCTATTGTAGCCACTAATTAAAATTAGCAGTTGTTATTTATTATGGTCAAATCATAATTTTTACTGTATAGCTATAGATTGGAAGTACATTCAATGCTGCAAGTTGCTTAGAAATGTGATAAATGATCGAGTTACGAGGTTTTGCACTTTCACTAACTTGCAAAAAGTGAAAGTGCAAAACCTTGTAACTCGACATTTTCATTCATATCTGATGGTAGCATCAATGCAGGGGTCAATGACCTGTGACAAAAAATTATGCCAAAACAGGGTCTCACTTTCTATAAATCACGTAGAGCCTAACTCACATATAAATGAACATTACCATAAAAAATTATCAGTGATAGTTTTTTCCAATTTCTGAAAAACAGCTTTTTTTGACTTACGAGGTTTTGCACTTTCACCATCGATATGCAGCATATTTTCAAGTGTCCAATTCATTTAATCGAAGTAAAACCATTAACTTTAAAAAGGTCTCTGTGGCCCATTGTACTAAAATTGGTTCTATAGATAACCAAAGTTTGAGCAAATCTCAGAGGCGAGCAAGGCTGAGGCCTAAAAAGATATCCTCAAATTTCACATCAAATTCGATCAAATTGTGTATTGCAAATGCGCAGAGTTTGAGGAACAAAACTGATCTAATAACTGATTTTAGAAAAACTCGTGGTCTTGATGTAATGCTGTTCACTGAGAGTTGGTTGAAAAGTGATGATTTTTATGAGATTGGTCAATTGAAGCATCATGGTGAATGCTCATTTGTGTCGAATCCTCGAGAAAATAGAGTCGGTGGTGGAACTAGTTGTCTCTATCGGTCCAATCTAAACATTAGAAAATCTAAATCGATGGAAACCAAAACATTTGAGCACTTAGCTCTTTCACTGAAAGTAAATGGTAAAAATATCCAAATTCTTGTGATATATAGACCTGAGCCCAGCAGCAAAAATCCATATAGTCCGGCAGTAAAATGCCATTTTTGGACCTGACCCAAAAGTTCCGGTTAAAGTTTTTTTCTCTCTTGATCCTGTATCTATATGGTTCAAGGAACATTTTCAGGGGGGGTGTGAAACTCTCACCCTTGAGCATTCCGAGAAATCCAAGATGGCGTCCAAAATGGCCGCCGGACCAGAAATTTGTCATAAATTGGCTCCTAATTCAGCTAGGATGATAAATAAAACATCAAAATAGGGGTTTTAAGGGTCAAGGATACCAGAAATGGATTAATCAAACTCATAAGATTGCAATTTCTAGCTTAAATGGCCTAAATTTTGCATTAAAACTGTAAAATTAGCGTCAAAAATCAAGATTAGGCATATGTGACCTGCTCCACCAAAATGTGCTTAAAGAATAAGCAAAGTATCTATTACTGTGGGACTGAGTGTGGGTTCCCCTGAATCTACTTGAAATGTGCTTTCAAATAATGGGTCATATGTGGGTACATGTCAATTGCATCCAAAGTAATAACATGCCAAAAACTGCGAACAATGTAAATAATGAATCTGCAGAATTTGAGAAAGTGGCCTTTACATTTCAAGTCAAACAAATGTCAAACAAACAAAGGTTGGTTAATTGTTTTCTGGAGTATATTGATTAAAATGCACTAAGATAATGCATCTTACAATAGTAAAAATATCCTTAAAGTATGATTTTTGAGATATATAAGCAATGCACATTGCTCTTATCTGGACCATCTCCGCTTTCTTGTCAACTTCAGTCACTTTTGTTTCTTTTAGTGGAGCAGCCGATGTACATGATTCTGTACTGTTAGGGGCTTTCTTGTTAATGGATAGCTATGCCAGTTAGATAGATAATAGGTGTGACAAAAGTATTAGGGTGGATACTGCTTCTGGATTTGAATTTTAAGGTTAATTTGTGGTCGTTAAGGTCAAAACCAAGACAATGGTACTTTTTCAGCAAAATTGAAAATAAAATTAATCAAAATTACCTAAAGTGGCAAAATTGTACATGATTAGGCTAGAACTATGCCTCACAGTGCTTAATGAACTTCACTATTTTGATACTTATTATTGCACTTCACCCTTAATGATGCATTTTTACAAGGACTAAATGATTGCTGGGTGTACTCCAAAAAGCATCATTTTTTCTATTTCAAGTCTCCTTAGAAAATTCTCTTGCCCAATGCTTGCTTAAAAATCTTTGTTCATAAGTCTTTTCCTGGAGTAAGGCTATCTATACCAATTAGTTAGTACTCTAATTAATTGACTCATTCACATGAAACTATATAAACTATGCCCTCACAAAAGTTGCCAAAGACAACAATTGAAGCAGATCAGAGGGGCCCCCATGTATCCATGTGAATATTTCATGGGACCAAGTTTTTTTATACCCTTCAGAATAATTAAATGTCATTTGAACAAAACAGGAGGACTGTCAATGTCCACATCTATTTTGGTTGGTTGGGAATCAGTTATCCAGTGATTGGGACAGGTTGAATTGAGAATTTCAGGGAGAATTTTGTGTTTTTCAGAAGATATTCTTGACACTGACAATAAGATGCATTTAACTTTGGGAGGGTTGACAGTTATAGTAACAAGGAAACCAAGGTGCCAAATGACAGCTGACATCAAGGGCTATCCATCCAGATCCATTTTGGTTGGTTGGGATTAAGTTACCAAGTTATTACAACAGGCAGAATTGAAAATGCATGGGAGGATTTTGTGTTTCTGAGGAGATTTTTGACACTGACAGCAACATTTATTTAGCTTTCGGAGGGTTGACAGTTATAGTAACAACTAAACAAAGGTGCCAAATGACAGCTGACATCAAGGGCTATCCATCGACATCCATTTTGGTTGGTTAGAAATTAGTTATCCACTGATTAGGACAGGCAGAATTGAAAATGCAGTGGGGGATTTAGTGTTTCCGGGGAGATTTTTGATGATGACAGCAACATTTATTTATCCTTTGGAGAGTTGACAGTTGTAGTAACAAGGACATCAAGGTGCCAAATGACAGCTGACATCAAGGGCTATCCATCCACATCCATTTGGTTAATTAGGAATGAGTTATCTAGTGAATAGGACAGGTGGAATTGAAAATACATGGGAGGATTTTGTGTTTCCGATGAGATTTTCGCCACTGACAGCAACCTTTATTTAACTTTTGGAAGAATGATAGTTATAGTAACAAGGAAATCAAGGTGTCAAATGAAAGCTGAAATCAAGGGCTATCCATATACACCAGAAAACAAATAGCATACCTGTGTTAGTTTGACATATTTTGGTGTCGATGGCTTGAAATTTTAACAATCATTTATTCGGTTTCCGGAACTTCATAATTAGCATGTTTGACATGTTATTTCTTTCGACGCAATTGACATGTACCCACGTATGACCCATTATTTGAAAGCACCTTTCAAGTAGATTCAGGGGAAGCCACAGTAATAGATACTTTGCTTAATCTTTAAGCACATTGTGGTGGAGAAGGTCACATATGCCTAATCTTGATTTTCGACGCTAATTTTACAGTTTTAATGCATAATTTAGGCCATTTAAGCTAGAAATTGTGATCTTATTAGTTTGATTCATCTATTTCTAGAATCCTTGACCCTTAAAACCCCTATTTTGATGTTTTATTTATCATCCTAGCTGAATTAGGAGCCAATTTACGACCAATTTCTGGTCCGGCGGCCATTTTGGACGCCATCTTGGATTTCTCGGAATGCTCAAGGGTGAGAGTTTCACACCCCCCTGAAAATGTTCCTTGGACCATATAGATACAGGATCAAGAGAGAAAAAAACTTTAACCGAAACTTTTGGGTACCACCCCTCCACGCCGGACTAATACATGCTGTCAGATTTCTTTGAGGAATTCACGACTTTCCTAGCATCGTTTCAAAATAACGACGAACTGATATTAACTGGTGATTTCAACTTTCATTGGAATAAACCTGACGACCCAAATACAAAGAAACTCCAAGATATCCTTGACATTTTTGATCTAGAACAACATGTTAGCGGTCCGACACATAAAAATGGCAACACCTTAGATCTAGTAATTACTCGGAAGGTGTCTCTGCTACGAGATTGTGCGGTTGATTAGTTTATATCTGATCATGCATCTATAGTTTTCTGCTTAGATACAGTTAAACCAAACATTTCAAAAATAGCTAAATACCGACAATTTCGGAACTTCAAAATCGCTAATTTCAGACAGGACTTAAAGAAGTATCTAGAAACTACAACACATACCAAACAATTATGAGCTGGTCGAAATCTATAACTCAATTAGTGAGACCTTGGATAAACATGCACCCCTTGTTGAAAGGAAGATTGTATGTCGCAAGCCTACACCTTGGAACAACAATGACATAAAAGCCAGCAAAACAGAAAAAAGATGGGCTGAGAGACGCTGGCGTAGGACTAAATCTGATCATGACTACACTTTATTTCAAGAAAAGAGAACTGCCCACAATAAACTACTCAACGACCTTAAATCAAAGGACTTAGCCTCGAAAATTAAAGCAAATAAAGGCAACTCCAAAGCATTATTTAAAATAATCAACTCCTGTCTCAACAGGACTCAAGACACCCCGCTTCCCCCTGCTGCAAATGACACTGACCTAGCAAATGACTTTGCAAATTTTTTCAAAGATAAAATTGATCAAATTAGAGTGAAGATTGTTGAACAGCAGGTTCCACCCCCGCCCAATTCTGAAACTGAATATGGAGGAAATGTTCTGAGCTCGTTCGATGATATCGAACCTGCGGACATTCGCAAACTGATCATGAAACAACCAACTAAACACTGTGATCTTGACCCCATTCCCACTTGGTTGCTCAAAGACAGTATTGATGAACTACTGCCCCTCATAACTGAAATCATAAATAGATCACTGAGGCATGGAACAATGCCACAATTGCTCAAACATGCGCTAATTAACCCCCTCATTAAGAAACAAGGTGCTGATCTGCAGCTAAAGAACTACAGACCAGTCTCGAATCTAACTTTCTTGAGCGAATTAATAGAGGGAGCTGTGATACACCAGTTTTCAGACCACCTAGCCAAAAATGGACTACATGATCCAAAACAATCTGCCTACAAACAGCTTCATAGTACAGAAACCTTGCTTACTAAAATACACAATGACATTATGATAAACATGAACAGGGGCAACATTGTTATGTTGGTTCTACTAGATCTCTCAGCTGCATTCGATACAGTAGACCACAAGATCCTCTTAAGTAGACTAAAACATAAATATGGAATTCGGAGTATGGCATTAAATTGGTTCAAATCATACATTGAAAACAGAACCATGTCTGTTAATGTAAATGGAACAAAATCTGATAAAATGACTCTGCAATATGGTGTGCCACAAGGATCAAAACTGGGCCCACTTCTGTTTAATTCATACATTGCTCCTGCAAGTGATATAGCTGCTTCAAATGATGTTGAAGACCAAAAATATGCAGATGATGAACAACTGATGCTAGCTTTCAACCCAATCAGTACACAAAATCAAAAAGAGTCACGTGTTAAAATGGAGAGGTGTATTGATGAAATCAAGAATTTTCTTCTGGAAAACAAACTGTGTTGCAACCGCGAAAAGACTGAACTTCTCATTATTGGTACCAAAGAAAATATGAGAAAACTCGAAGTCCATAACTTGAATATTGATGGAACACTGGTCCATAAACAAAACAAGGTTCGCAACCTTGGAGTGATTTTCGACTGTCACATGAAAATGGAAAGTCAAATTAATAAGATGTGCAAGAATGCATACTTTAATATTCGAAATATATCCAAAATACGGAAAAGCCTCACAAGAGATAATTGCAAGACTGTTGTAAATTCGCTTGTCACACCTCACTTAGACTATGGAAACAGCCTGTTATATGGTACTACTAAGAAGCTCCTGAACAAACTGCAAGTTTCTCAAAATGCAGCAGTAAGTGTCATTGAGAAAATAGGTAAATTTGACCATGTCTCCGATCTACGGAGCAAGCTTCACTGGTTGCCGATTCAAGCCAGAATCGAATTCAAAATTCTCGTCACTGTTTGGAAATCTCTCAACTCCCAGACTCCAAAATATCTAAGTGATCTGGTGAAAATTAAATCGACAGAACGAAATCTTAGGAGTGGTGCTGGAATTAACCTCGACACTCCCCACTTATCCTCCCGCAACAATTATGGAGACAGAGCATTTTCAAAAGCTGGTCCAACTCTATGGAATAAATTGCCAAATGATATAAGAAATCAGACATCACTGCTTAGTTTTAGAAAGAAGCTCAAAACACATTTATTCACAAAATTCAATCAAAATACATAATGAATTGACTGGTTAAGCGCCTTTGAGCAAATTAAGTTTTGGATATTGGCGCTATACAAATTACTATTATTATTATTATTATTATTACTTCCGCTTGTGAATTTCACCCCTTCACGATCATTCCATTACATTACAACCCTATGTCCATATCATGGAAGCCTTGGAAGGTAATATGTATCAGGCGATAATTATACAGACAGTGTCTAGTGTACTGACTACTTGTGATAAATCTTTATAAGAATAACATGCATGCTTTGCAGATAAACGTTGCAACCGGGGGGCAGCTGCCCCGTAAAAATCTGGCACCATATAAAGGTGGTTGTGCCCGCAGTTACGCCACTGCTGGTCAGGTCCGTAAAACCTGATATTGATCTCAACCACAGTCCATAATTGTATTAAGTTTGAGGTGACTATATAAAACAATAACAATATTGACAGGAATTATAATAAATTGATCAAAATGAAGTAATATAAATGCAATGATAGATTCAGTTATCAAAATCATCAAAATCATGAATATAAGAGTGTTAATTACATTGGCTCCTACACACAGCAGCTAGGGCCCTACATAATGACGCCGGGAAAAGTTGACTTATGCTGGCTGCACTGAATGCTCTGCTGGGTAGCATGACGCAATGATTCAAGTGCATGTGCACCAAGGACGCCAATATTGCTTAACTGGCGCCAATAACACTCTCCAAGCGCCAAATATCGTTATTTATTGGCGTGGCACGTGATTGATTTCGCAGCATCTGATTGGCTCACAAATTTTGGTGAAGAATATATATATACATATATAAATAAATATATATATATATATATATATATATATATATGTCTGTGTTGATGCAAAATGTGACATTTGGCTTGGAAAACAAATGCACTTTGTATGTGTGAGGCATGTCGTAATGGCAGCACTTGCCAGTGTGCCTGGCCCATGCTGCCACCTGGATAGCTTGACAGAAAGCATAATGACCTACTTCTGCAGAGTGATCAAAACTTGAAGGGAAAGGTGTGAAATGAAGGTGTATTTTAAAGAAAGTATGAATGTTTTAAGTACAAGTAGTATTGCAAAACAAAGTAAATGTCAGTGATGTGTCACATGCAATGTTTGATGAGTGTGATGGGAACAGGGACAGAGTTATGCTAGAGACATGGACCCAAGAGAGATAGCACTTTTATGTTTGGATTAATCCTTATTTCCCATGCTATAGTATATTGTTCCAGCCTAACTATTCATTCTCAATAAAATTTGACAACAAATGTCTACTTTGTACTATCTGAATTTATAAGGAAATCAACAAAAATTTCCTCATGAATGGTGTAAATGTGCTTGTGCTGATTAAGATAAACTGCAGTGTTGATTCAATTATCTCAACCTGACATGCATTGTTTTGATGTGAAAACACAGACAACATTATTTTGGGTGTAGCTAGGATTTTTCTCTGGGGGGGGGGGGAAATGACCCTGAATTTCCTCAAAAAATTATCGTCAACATGGGGTACGTTCGACACAGTTTGAACTTTTGAAATCTCAAATAAAGCATACAAAACATTGAAAACACTTTAAATATATGATCATGCCAGTATGGCATAATTGGGAAGTTGGCCCCCAGGCAACTACCCTTTATGATTTCAAAGAAAATATATTAATTATCTCTCTTCAATAATACTTATGAAACATTCTGGGGTCTGTAACTCTCCATGCTGATTGTGTGAGATATGCAGATGCAAGAAAACTATTTCTTGATCTGCCAGTACCATTACTTTCTTTATTCTTTGCTGATGTTGTTTGTGACAATTCATGTGCATCTCAAGTAAACATAAATAAGGGGCTGCACATCCAAGCAATGCTAAGTGAAGAGATTTAGTTTAGTTTAGTTTATTGTTCAACACTCAATTGGCTCGAGGCCGCTGGTATGGGTGTATTTACACAATGCAAATTTATACGAGAATTAAGAGAAATTTAAACATTTTGACAAATGTAGCAGTTTTGAATTGTACGTATATCATTATATTGTTTTAATATAGTTATAGAAAACGCTTCAATACTATGAGTGTAGACTTTATTGATTCTAATTTCCTCAGCAGTATTAATAATTCTTATTAATTTCATTTGAATACAGTTATGAGTTAGTGTTAACTTGGTATGGATTTGTGGTGTAATGTAGGTTGATCTTGTAATGTGTTGTTTGATAGTTCTATTATTTTGAAATAGGTGTTTGAAATATAAGGGGACTTTCCCATTTTGTATTTAAAAAATAATTTATATAATTGAACGACATACAGATCGGTCATTTTGGGAATTTTCAGAGCCTTCAGCAATGGATCCGTGTGTGCATTATGCTTGGAGAGCATTACTATTCTTACAGCTCTTTTCTGGAGCTCCAGCAGACAATTTGCTTTTTGTCCCCAAACAATAATTCCATAATACAGTCTTGATTGAATCAAGCTGTTATACATTTGCTTCAGTGTTTTTTGTGCAACAAATTTCTTTATTGAATTCATAGAGCCTATAGTTTTTGCCTTTGATGATGCCATAGATTTTATATGACTGTCAAAAGTAATATGGTATCTAAAATTATTCCTAAACGGTTAAATGTATCTACTTTCTCAATTAGTTGACTATTGAAATGTATTTTGGCTAATTTTATCTTTTTTTGTCTGTTACTGCTGCATGGAAACAGTGCTGTGTTTCCAATGATGCCTGAATTTTGGATGCCAGTCACTATGGCCTAGTCCTGTCATTTTTCAGACTAAGACAAATGAATAATTCCAAAAACTATTAACAATTTGTTTTCACAATAAATCATGTAATAATAATGTAAATTCAACACTGCATCTTTAAACTCTTGGCCAACTTCCCACTTTTTGACTCATTTAAATGATCATAATTCTAGTTTTGTAATAGATAGCTTGCATTTAAAATCAGTAACATTAAAAACACAAGTTTGTAAACAGCCTAATAGCTAACTTGTTGTAGATAGTAATATTACACTTACATCAATTTATCATTCTTCCAGATAGTATGTAGAAAGTGATTTTTTTCTGGTAATGTGGAAGTGTGACATCATGTGGCAGTTCCCATAGGTCAGCATAGAAATTAAGGTGTTCCATGTGAGGTCACAGGTTGTTCTGCCAATCATGTCTCACTCTGCATAGGATGTCATATCAAATCTGTGAGGCAGTTCACCAGCATATGAATTACAGCCAAACACTTTAATATAGACAAAATCATTACAGGTTCATGTTGATTTTTGCATTCTGTGAGTCATGATACACCATGATTTGTCATGATCATTACATTAGTATTGGAAAAATATATACAGCTGATGATTCATGATCACTATCATGTGCTATAGTTGTAAATGTGACTAAATATGTGAAACACTTTGACATGGGATGATGAGTCATCATAGGCATGATTTGTCATAACTGCATAACTACAGCCCATATGCTCAAGAGATATTCAACATACTTTCTGGAAGGATAATAAATCCATTGTAAGAGTCCAGAAAGTTTCATAAAGAATGTGAAATGGCATTAGATCTCTTTTAGTGAAACATATACAAAAATCAAAATCAATGCAGATTGGTCCGAAAAAATAGTTTCATGAAGTCTGTCACATGTTCCATGTCTAAATTTAGTCCAGTGGTTTACACACTAGCTTTTTAAGTTGCGTAAAGTTTTTGAATTATAGTTTCACATTTCACATGTTCCGGTTAGTCTTCAGCATTGTCTCTGGCCATTCTTCAAATTGATCTGTCTTTTAGACTGTTGATTTCAAACGTTTTATCTTTTTTTTATTCTGTTTGTTACTGTTGGCCAAAATATTATTAAGACCTCATAAGGTCGTATGATAGGAGTTAAATCATGCATCCATGCAGAAAACTGGACATACAGTGCTATTACTATGTAGATAGATAATACATGTATATAACTCAATTTTCACACTAACATGCTATTTCTCCTATCGATTCCTTTTTACTAGTCATGTAGTCATACTTCAAAGGTTCAAATAAACATTTATACGCTATTATTTTTAAATGCTTGTCTAAAAGTCCTAAACGCTGATAACAATTCACATCAATTTGTCATGTCAGAGAGATACAGTTTTCGCATTAGACACTTAACTTCCTCAATTAGCTTTCTGAATATAGTGCAATACCATCTGGCCAGTTTACCATACAGAGTGATTTGAGAGATTCGAAATAGTGAAATGTTGGTGTTGTTGTCGGCAATGGATTATGTACCTGTGTACTTATATTCGATACAATGACGTTTAGGGTTAAATATCATTTCTCATCCCTTTTCCTGTTCCTAGTCTATCTCTCGGCGGCAGATGCTTCTAACCAATGTGAATATGGTGAGTATAATTATGTATCGTAAGTAATGTAAGATGCATTTTGAGCTCTGAGGGTTGGATGTGCTATGCATCAGTATCAATCCTTTTATGTTGCCAATTTTCAATTGAACGAGATCTAGCAAATATCAGTTGACCCCTCAACATATTATTATTATGATCCGATGAATATACCGAATCTATTAAGTGTATTTTGCTTGATTTGTTACTTGTCAATTCTTTCACTAATGTTATTACATGACCACTATGCTAGAGCGATGCTTACAGTAGACGAACTTCGAGTGCTTACATGCAATACACTTATAGGCTGTTACTGACATCACAGCTCTATCCCTGCCATGTTAAGTGACCATAACTTTGATACCTCAAAAAGGTGTGACTGACTCATAGCCCATACATACCATGTTGTGTGATAGGTGTCATAGCATTCACCAGTGACTTCACTCTTATCTCTCTGAGTAATAGGCTTGCGATCAACAGAGCTTGACCACTGTCAATGCTACTGATCCCCAGCTGATCTCAGCATCTGCTACTCCTGGCCTTCCTGACCACAAGTGCTTCATTTTTGCAAAGTTATAACACACAGATTAATCTTCCTCTGGTGTGGCAAACAGAATTCACAGTCTGAGATATTCAAAGCAATTGTATCTATGTTTGAATGTTTAATTGTTGTCTGTTTGTTGTTCCAAATATTTCTTTGAGGACAAACACAAACAATTATCTGAATTATAGATATCTCAGGCCAGAAAAACGCTGTGAAGGATTAGAATACTTCAGAATTTTATTGGACTTGTTGGCAGGGCAAGTGTAATCGAGCCATGCAGTGGAGGGATGCTCAAGTGGGTCAGGTTTATGACTCAGTCACTGCATTTGATATGACAACTGTTCTACTTCCCCTTCACTTAGCATTGCCCTGATACACGTCACTGAGCCAGGTATTGCTCACTTATGCATTTATACACGTCATTAGAAGTCCTATGAGTCAGTGAAAGAACCACCAGTTTCAATGGTAAAGATTGAAGCAACAGCGTTAGTGACCTCATTGATGCTCTGAAACAAGTCATTTGTAAGCACTCGAAGTTTGTCTACTGTAACTTATATGTTAAATGTATACGCAGAGTTTATTATCTAAGGCAACTAGTCAGCTTGAGGGTTAGTCAAGAAATTTTGACACTGTTCTACAGACCTATTATTGAATCGATTCTATCATTCAATATTATCTCATGGTTTGGTTCATCAAACAAGAAAGATCAGGGAAAATTGTGCAAAATAATTAGATATGCACAGAGAATTGGAATTTAAACAGAAAGCTTGATTGAGATCCGTAATAAGTACCTGTATAAAATGACCGTTAAGATTCTGAAAGACAAATAACATCCACTGCACAGCCAGTATAAATACTTAAGATCTGGAAAAAGACTAAATGCACCTGTACAAAGAACAAGCAGATATGGTCATACTTTCGTACCATCTGGCATGTGATATTATAATTTGTGAACAAATAATTTATATATATCTTAGCTTAATGTAAATATTTACATCTTAGTATTCAGTTTTTCAGTAGAATAATACTGATTTAAAAATTAATAATAAGTATCACTAGCATTTACCCGTGATAAATTGCAGTGAGAGAAGTATATAATAAAATGACAGGCCAAGTTGGAAGGCAGTGAAAGGAGGGAAATATAGTTATAAGTTATCCCATGGCTGGCCCAGTATTTTCCTGATATTTTCATGAGAGACCAAGTATTTTCCATGTAGCAATAGAACTATGTAACTATCTATGCATTAATATCTGTCAATCTTTTTGCCTTTTAATATATGTGTAGATCTATCTAAAAAATAATAACAAAAGGAAATATAGGATATAATTTGGATGTGTATTTTAAAGAGAAGACAATGTGAGAAGTTTTTCAAAGGAAATGCTAAGGATCTGGAAGCATGAGGCCACCAAAATATCACTCAACCAAAGACACCCGAGACCGAGGCAAGGCCAAGGATTTGGCATCCGAGACCGAGCCAAGGCCGAGACCATCAAAATAAGGCCCCGAGGCCGGCCTCGAGGACGAGGCCGGCTTCGAGACCTCCAACACTGGTTGATACCGATCAGGCACTGGTGGTCAATTATGTTCTCCTTTGATACTTCAATCAATCAATGGCAATTATAGCTTTAAATTGCAGGCTGAGCTTGACAGAAATTGAACAATAGCTATTGAGTAGCTATGACACTGTGCTCATGCATTTCAGAGCGTGAATCATACAGGATCAAAACAAATACTCTAGTAGCTCATGGTAGTGGTGTACGCAATCGTATGTCCAGAGCTAAACTCTTCAGAATTCCATTATTTATAGGTCTAGGTATGAAATTAGGTTGGTGTCACATTTCTGATAGGGGCCGAACTTTCCAAAATGGCCGCCACCATTTTTACGTTGTTTTAACCTTTTTTTCTCTAGAGAAACGGGCTGTATCTCGAGAACCGTTGGAGATAGGAGGTTGTGTGACCACTAAAAATTTGCAGCATGGCAATGTTATAGGGAGTAGTTAATACATCTTTATATCAAAATATCAATAGTTTTTAAGAAAATTGCAAAATACTGATTTTATTAATTTTTCATAATTAATAATCTCCGTAAAAGCTGATAAATTAACTGTTTTATTGACAAACATTGATTCAGCACCAGTACAATACAAAGATAAGTCATTGTGAATTCTATAAACATACATTGGACATCTCTAATTTATTATTAGGCATCAAAATAACACATGTTTTCTATGAATATATCTAACATTCAAAGCTAGCAGACAAATCTAGTTGTACGGTGTTTTAATTTATCTTTTTTGCAGTATAAAATTCAACAAATTTTTAGGTTCTTTTGTTTGCATGTGCAGGATTTGGCTCTGCACCATAGTGTGGGGCATTTTCATGGTGGGGGCAGGTCATCGGGTCTGCATGATACTGGCTGTATCACTGGTCTTAGACCAAACAGTTTTTCTTCATGAACCATAGGCCTATTGCAATGGATCTGGGTTAGTGGTGGGAGGACTGGTAGCTTACTGCCATATCTTGCACTGCAGATATGACCTCTTTATTGGTGGGATGCAAAAAGAGTAATTAAATCTGCACACATATTATTCTATCACATTTAGGTACATTTCCATCCAGGAATTATGCTTCTAATTTGAGAAATCGTTTCTGCCTGAAAGGCTTACCATTAAATGATGCCACAAAGATCCGTCAACCTTGGGATTCCCCAACCAGGGAACCCCAAATGTAAATGACTAAATATAGACACACAAGTGGATACATTGACTTCGATTAGATTGGATCGCATCGCTTAGATAAACCTGGACTGGATTGCATAGAATAAATTGGGATTAGTTTGGGTTGCATGAGACTAGCTTGGATTGGATTCAATGGGTTGGAAGGGATTGGATCAGATTGGATTGTGCAGATTGAATATTACTACATTTGACTGGACTGGATAGGATTGGATTAGATTGAACT
The DNA here is from genome assembly GCA_026936325.1 of Platynereis dumerilii. NCBI lineage: Eukaryota > Metazoa > Annelida > Polychaeta > Phyllodocida > Nereididae > Platynereis > Platynereis dumerilii. The sequence goes on from JAPTHN010000180.1 coordinate 43,892, forward strand.
TGCTTAGATTAGATTGGCTTAGATTAGCTTCGGTTGGACTAAACTGAATTAGATTCGATTGAAGTGGATTACATGTAGCTTAGATTGAGTTATATTGAGTTAGAATAGATTGGCTTAGATTGGATAAAATAAAATTGGATTGATTGGATTACTTTGGGTTCGATCACCTTTAAAAAAAGACCTTATCACATTTGTTGAGAATGGCCCTGCCCTAGAATATCAGATGCAAGTTAGTTGGTGAGTATGGTAATTAGAAATCAGAAGAGGCTGGTCTTTGAGAGTCTGTGACTGCCCAATTGTCTCCCCTAAGCAAATAGGTTCTTTTGTTCAAAGATAACTCCTCCCGTGGGAATGTCTCAAAAGTGACTGATGACTGGCCATCCAATCAAAATGTTTTGATTTCAAATTTTCCCATGGATTATGAAAATATGTTATTCTTTACAGTCTGGCCTGAGTCTATTTTCCTGAGTGGATTCGATTGGACTTGATCAGATTGGATTCACTTGGATTGGATTGGACTAGATTGGAATGCCAATGGAATGGATGAGACTGATTGTGATTGAATTATAATTAATTGGATGGAATTAGATTGGGTGGGTATTGATTCAATGGGATTGGATTGGACTGGCAGGAATTGGCTTGGATTGGATTGGATCTGGCTAGGTTGGACTATGTTAGGTTGGGCTAGGTTAGATTGGATTCAGCAAGAGTTGCTTGATTAAACCCTGCGATTGGCAGTCTAGCGCGCTACCACTAGACAAACCTTTCCCCTAGATAGATAGATATTTAGATAGATGGTGATGTTTATAAACAGATACACGGAAAAAACAAACTAGGGGAGTCCTGCTTGAAAGTGCCTTGGGCATGTACTGTTATGCTCTTCTTGAAGTTGAGCAGCATACCAAATGGTTGAAATGGAGCTCTACCTTCAAGTAGTGGTACTGCTCTCACCTGTACTCATCAAGTGTGATGCAGACTGTTTTCTTTATGGCCTACAAAAGAAACATTTCTTCTTTGGTGACCAGTGCAGGAAGTAGCTCACCATCCGCAAAGCCCTGGGGTAAGGAAAGATTGCATTCAAGCCAGATAGTATTGGCCCCACTTTGCTGGTCATGTCAAAACTGCTTAGTGCATAAATTGCTGGGAGGTACATGTAAGACACCAAGTCGCTGTCCAGTTGATCAACCAGAATGTAAAGTGAAGAGTTTTCTTTTTTTGGGTAACCTCCAGCTTCACATAAAACTTCTGTAGTTTACAGGATTTGCTTGAGTGGTCAATGAGTTTGATCAAGACATCAGTATAAGGTGAAACCACTAAAACTGATTGAAGCCCGTTTCACAACATGATTGTCTATCAGCATTGCACTGGATTAGTACCAATGAGAGCATTATCAAAAATCAAAGGTTGAGCTTGATTTTAAACTGTGTGTATGCTGTTCAATATCAATGGAAGAGCATATATAAATAGGGCACATCCACAGTGCAAGATATGGCACCAACCTGCCAGTCCTCTAGGCAGTAACACATATCCACTGCAAAAGGGTTAATTAGGAAACACTGTTTGGTCAAAGACCAGTGATACTGCCGGTATCATGCTGGCCCGATGACCTGCCCCCACCATGCAGATAGAAAAAAACATCAAATTTGTAGCATTCTGTAACAAGGATAAGTGTAAACATCCAAATAGATAACCAAAATGGTCTGTGAGGTTCAAATATTAGATATATTCACGGAAAAGATGTCTTATTCTAATTTTACCTGATCTTTAAGGTTATTTTTAGGCCTAACAATAAATCACAGGTGGCCAATGTATATATATGGAATTAATAATGACTTATCATTTTTGATTATGAAAAATTAATAAAATCAGTTGTTTGTAATTTTCTTAAAAAGTATTGATATTTTGATATAAAGATGTATTTAAAACTACTCCCTATAACATTGTCATGCTGCAAAGTTTGAGTGGTCACACAACCTCCTATCTCCAAGGGTTCTCGAGATACGGCCCGTTTATCTAGAGAAAAAATGTTAAAACAACGTAAAAATGGTGGCGGCCATTTTGGAAAGTTCGGCCCCTATCAGAAAAGTGACACCAACCTAATTTCATACCTAGACCTATAAATAATGAAATTCTGAAGAGTTTAGCTCTGGACATATGATTGCGTACACCACTACCATGAGCTACTCTAGTAAAAGAAAATGGCGGCAATATATCTCGATAGAAAACAGAAAATTGTGTAAACTGTAAAGATACAGGGGGAATAGGGCAACATTTGGTCTTAACTGATAGAAAAAAGTCTTATGCATCTGGAAGGGCGTGTCTAAATGTTAAAAAGAGGAGTATGAATTAGTAAATTAAAGAAAACAGTGATGTGATATCATAGCATCCCAGTGGGCCTTAGTTGTGTATTAATATATTAGATGATTGTTTTGTATGTGTGTATGTGTATGTGTATGTATGTGTATGTTTTATGTTTCGCACTTGTTGACTCGCACTGTAAAACCCAAAAAGAGTTTCTCTTTTTGAGACTAAAATAAAGTATATCGTTAGCGTTATCTTAATCTTTATCGTTATAAAATAGTTTGCACTTTTCTTTCAATGTTTTTTCAAATTGCATGGTAGAGTGCAATATGGAATATTTACCAAAATGTCCCCCCCTCAAATTTCCAAAAATTGTTTCCTCCCAAATTTTCTTATCAAAAATTCCCCCCCTCCACATTTGCTGTTCCGAATAATTTTTTTTCAAACCTTTCTTTCCCAATTTCTTTAAAATAAAATGCCTCTCAGATATTAAGTAGGCATATTGTGTTTACTAGAATAGCCAATAGATAGGGGAAAGTAGTAGAAAAGATTATGGAAAGGATGCCCCCCCCCCTTCCTGTGCAAAACATGGCAGAGAACAGAAATGCGGAGGGACGCACAGACTGAAACGGAAGGTGTCAGTTTAGGGTTACTATAAAGCAAAGAATTGAGCAATTAAGGTATTAGTTTATTGTCAATCTGAATTGACTATAATATATGAGATGCCTCCCTAATTAATTTGATAGATGTTTATTTCAACAATAAATAGTAAGGTTTCACAGCAATATGGCAGAGTTGTTACTCACTGGCTCTTCCATTTACTTGTGACTCTGCAAGGGAAAGTGTTTAATAATTGCAAATATGTTATATGGGTCATTCCATCTCAAATCAACCAATGGTCCCCACCTCACCTTCTCTGATTTTGATGAAACTAGCCACATATTAAGAACACAATATGGACAGAATTTGCATGAAATTGCAAAGCTGTATCTCAAAAATTGAGGAAGTTGTGGCTAATTGAAGATTAAAAATGTGGTCCGAAAATCGGAAATTGTCCATTTCTAAAAATTTTATATCTCCTTTGTTTGTTTATATAACAATCTGACATAGCCCATGTACTTACACATGACCCTATTGTAAATTTTAGTTAACAAATTTTCAACCCAGATGAATTTGCCACTCTTCCAGAATGTTTAACATGTGCATGATTTATCACACCGAATTCCAGATTTCAATAATTTCTATCTCCTTCAAGTGACTTTCAAAATGTCAAATATTCTGCACATTTGTTCTTTGGGGTGATTAGAATTAGTAAAAGTAAAATGACTTCTCTACTTATTGATGGCAGCGATTTATACCCCAAACAATTTTGAAAAAATTGAAATTTACCATTTTTGGGAGAAAAATATTACCATGTGGGATAGGTAGCACAAAGTGGTGATGCATTTCATAAGAAAGCATACGAGAAGGGCTTTTGATTGATTTGAGACACGATTTGAATATATGAATTCTTCATTGTGAAATTTCACTTTGCATTTTGGTCATTTACACCTTTCCAACATTATGTTCGGATTTCAACTGACAACAAAATCATGTGGGATGATAAATTTGAGTTTAAAAATTGGCTGAAACTTATATTTCGACTAAGGTCTTCGATTTGATGTCAAATCTTACCAGTGTACTTCCTTTGGTAACCGTCTGCTAAAAGCATTCTTCGAGTGAATAATTATCTAGAAGGAAAAATTATGAAATTTAAAAAGCTCATGCAGGACAGGTGATATGATTTAATCATTTGGAAAGATATAAGGTCCTCACAAAAATATTCCAAAAATTCGCAAAGGGTTGCTTCTAAAAATATGTTCAAACGGTTTTTGAGGGCATCCTAGTTAATTATAGGGAAAATACAATTTTACCTTCTATAAAGATGGACAGCTAACCAAATTATTTTCAAATTTTATGAATTAATCAAGGGCTTTGATCTACTACAAAATTTAATTGGAAACCTCATGGTTTTGTGTCTTATGCTGTTGCCATTTATGGCCATTATTGTCTATGTCACGCTGATAACTTACTGGATTTGACAACCACAAAATGTCATACACTTGTCACATTTGGTTCTAAATTAAAGTTTGTAGCATGGAAAAAGTATATATCCAGCTATTTCATTATATTATATGGCCCAAATGGCATTAGTTGATTTTAAAACATGTGCCGTTTTTTTCACCATTTTGCTATGTTATGATACAAGAACATTGTGCTTAAAAGTACTAACTTGGCATATTTTTCATTGTGTAAAAATCCTAAATCACGGCAATACTTATATCCTATTTTTGAAATCATATAAGTGGTCCAACATGATTTTTGATTATTTTACACCTGCATAATTACAGCCTGAATTACTATATTTAAAGCTTGAATATGACCAAGAAAAATTCATATACACAAGACGTATCTTACATGAATCAAAAGCCCTTTGCATATATTTTCACGTGACATGCATGTTTTGTTGCTATGACCTATCCCAAATTGTGATTTTTCACTCCGAACATTGGTAAATTTGATTTCTTTTAAATTTGAGCTTAGTCTATATCACAGCAAACATCAGCCAGGGATATGAAATCAACATTACCCTTTCTACTCATCCCAAAGAACAAATTTTGTAAAATATCTTTAATTTTGGAAGGTTTGTGACCGAGTGGGAAATTATTGAAATTTGAGTTTTAGTGTGATAAACCTTCCAACAGTGAAAATTAGTGGAAGGTCATCAAACTTTCTTTCAGCAATTCGCTTTCAGCCATTTTGTTTATTGACATATCAAGCATTCATTTAAAATATTTTAGGGCATTACCTTGAGAAGTCAATAAATGACAGCAATTTCTAGAAACAACAATTTTCTATTTTTGGTTCGAATTTTCAAACTTCAATCGGTCAGTAATTCCTCAAATTTGCAGTTACATAACTGAAATTTTGCATACATTCATTCCATATATAGTTCTTCAAATGTGGGCAGTTTCGTGAAAATCTGAGATGTTGAGGTGGGGCACTTCTCAAATTTTGGTTGATTTCACGTGGAATGACCCATATACTATATGGAATAACAGTAACAGTTGGAAAGTGCAAATGTTGTTCTACTGATTTGTACGAAGTTGCTGTGTTTGTCTTTTCTGTTGACTGTGGTACCTTTTTGTTCAATAATGCAGAGACGTTTATCTAATTATGTAGTTTTGTTAAGTTGGTTCTAGGTGTCCTGATTTGTAACAAACCCTGTCTCTGTTCGGGACTGTCAAGTGGCAGCAGAATGCTGACAGTCCCTGGAAAATCGAATTGGGTCAACAATAATTTGATCCGTTTTGGACAGATCACCAGATCAGGTCGAACAACAGCTGTCCATATTACTACGCCAAACTACTTTCACAAAGCATGGTTGCTGGCAAATATCCAGTCCACTGCTTTGAATGAAAATGTTTGGAAATCATGAGACAAAAAGAAAGTTTTAAACTTTAACATTTGCCTGTGAAAGGGATGATTTTACTCATCAGAAGTTTGATGGTATTCAATCTACTTATGCCATATAGTGCATGTTAAATTGTGGTCAGAAAAGGGTCCAAAAAGAATGCATTTTCACTTATTCACTTGTCCATACGAAGCCGATGTTTTTGTTTTGTGATATCAAAAATACTCAATCGTATTTATTCTGTTACTTTATGGAGATTTATGAACTAGGACAACAATATAATTCACAATTTCATAAAAGCTGTGTTACACTCAGCAAAATGTCTTCTCCATGCCACAAGTGCCCCCCTCTATACTGGCAATATATGTGAGCTACAATGTATACATCCTCCATGATAAAAAATAGTTCCAACTTAATTTGGTATTTACAAGCTGTCTGCTTAAAATTGAAGCTAACAAAAGTCAGATTAGACACTTGCAGAGTTTTTGGAAATAAATTAGACCATCACTAAATGATGGAACTTTCCTGGTTTCTTCCACACTGTCCTGGTTTCTTCCAGAGATCGAAATTCTGTTGACCGCTCACAAGAGCTTGCGAATTTTGCACAATAGGTGGCAGCAAATAGCGGTCAACTTGTAGACAGTAACAAACCAGTTTTTGTATTTATTTGATCCCTCACTCTTCAGAGCCCAGGGAAAACATACTACTACTACTATTACCACTATGCGAATAGAAGATTTTACTATCAACCATTTGAGAAAAATTTTTAGCAATGATTATTATCCGATGAACGACAGAAAAGAAACAGTTTCAAATCCCACCGTCATGGGGTCTTGTTTTAATTATTGATATTGTATAGGCCAGTGTGGTTCTTCAGATCTTTCTTCAGCCCAGCCTTGAGTTGGTTTACTGTGGAGGAGTTGATGGTGTCTTGGCTTAGCTGGTTCCAGACTGAGATGAGTCTAGTTGAGAAGTAGTGCTTACGGGGACCTGTCGCTTGTAGTACCTGCAGCTTCATTTTCCTGCCTCTGTAACAGTCTGGTGGCTCTGCGCTGGACGTTTTCAATCATGGTGACATTCTTCTTGAGATGGGGTTACCGGACGCACGATGCGTATTCCAGGATTGGCCTGACGGTTGATTTATAGAGGAGCTTGAAGGAATCTTTGTCCGGATGTTTGAAGGTGTGGGCAATGCATTCAAGCAGACGGTTTGCTTTCTTCGTGATTCCTTCGATGTGCTGGTTTAAATAATCATCATGTGGATAATCTGATCCCAATCATGTGAATGCGCATAATTGGCCTTTCAGAATGTGTGTACTAAAAATGTGTGAAACACAAACAGAAACTTTCACTTGAAGCAGTTAGAGTCAGTTCCTTTCAGGAGATCAATGGATTAGAATGGCCAGATTATTGTTCTTCTGAAATCCACTTTTATTTAAAACAATAACCAGTCAGCGGGTTCCGTTTTGAGCGATGATAACAGAGATGGGTAAATTAAGACTGCCAAAAGGTACAATAGTTAGACACAAGGAGAAAAATAATTGTGCCTCTGAAAAAGAATGCAGGATTTTGCTGAAAGGGAGAGTTTGCCAAAAGTGACAATAATTTGCCAATAGGAGAAATGTCAAGGCCTGATTGTACAATTGGGCACGATTAAGAGATTGGCTGCAACACTTATGTTGTTATCTTTTTCAGTAGAGACACCATCCAACTCACAAACAATCTGGGCATATGAAGGGGAAGATGTGACATTGAGCTGTCCTGGACACCCATTTGACAGCTCACCAAGCTTCACTGTTAACTATGAATGGTTCCAGGATAAATACAGCTGCGAGAACATGAGGAATAGAGTTGCATCCTACACTAATCATGTTAAAGGTACCTCTGATGTCTGCATTGCATTTAAAGCTATGAATTGCATAATGATAGTGGAACTATTTTTCCACTTGCCAAACATTTTTAATGCATTTTTTAATCGATCTTGAGACTGGGCATGTATATTAGAGACATTCTCTAGTTGACCTTTACAACTGAGATTAATTGAGGCGAGTTAGTGATGATTATACCTATGAATTAGTAAAATACAGAGGATATAACGATGCTTTCGAATGGCTCATGAAAATGAAATTTGATTTTATACTATCCATCGTAACTATTTTTTCGTTTATTCAAAATTCATAACATACATACATGATGGAGACTGCAAGTATCTTCACTCTGTGCACTTTTTATGACTACATGTTTACATATATAAAAGTCTTACCTAATTGTTTTTCTTTATTAGGAAAGCCAAAAATTATCATCGAAGAAAGAATGGCCATTGACACAAATTCTGGCAGATTGACTATCAGCAGTGTAACAGAGAAAGATGAGCAGACATTCACTTGCATATTCCGGCGTGCACAAGAGCATATTGCAACAGTGCATCTTAAAATAAAGGGTATGATGAGAAATTTCAAAATATGTGGCCATTCGTGATCTTCATAAATGTTCATATTCTAAAGATCTGTTGGTCGGAGATTTGTGATAAATTTTTACTGTCTTTTCATTTGAATATTTGATTCCAAACTAAATTTCACCAGTTCTTAATCTAAAATCTTAAAGGATATCAAACTACTGCAACCATTAGCAACCTGCAATGCCTTTGCCAATTACGCATAAAAATACCAGGAAAATGAAAATTAAATTCAGAAATTAAATACATAATTGCAGATTTTCAACAACCAGTGCTCATGGGACTAGTAGATGACTTCTATGAGAATCAAGTCCGGAGCGCTGAATGCGTGGTGCCAAAAATGCGTCCAACTGAAGGTAAGGCTGCTAATATTTCTCTGTATCAGTCATAAACAATTAAAAATTTTTGAATAACAATTTTAAGTTTTGTGTTTACCTCTTCTGGAAAGATGCTCATGGGTGACTTAAATTTCATATCTGACCAATGACCATATGATAACAGTACTGGTGTTACAAAGTTGCTTAGACAAATAAGCCTACAGATGGATACAAGTGAGCACCCGCTTCACCTACAGATGATTTCACAATTGCCTCAGAAATCTCATTGGTGAAGTTTCATGAAAACAGCTGCAAGGACATGAAAAATCTAATCTGCCTATCACTTACAGGTTTCGTCGAAGTCTCGCACAATGAAGATGTCATCAAAGTTCTGAACTTGGTTGAAGGAGATGCGCTCCTTCCTTTGATGGTTCCTGTCATTGGCAAAGTTGAGACTGATGGAGATATTGTGACATGCACAGCTATTCAAAATGTCTCTGGTAGTGTGAAGGAGCTTTCAACTACCCAAAAGATCACCGTTCTCTGTAAGTATCATGACAGTGTCAATTAAGTGAAAGAATCCTTGATATTTTTAAGAAAAATAATACCTCAATGGCATTATTTTCTAGAGTATTATACTTCTTTGTATAAAGGTAAAATTCAGTGTACTGTACATCAGCAACATGCAAATAGCGATACACCGTCATTGGAAATTCATCAGCATTGGATTGAAAAGTGTTTTATCATTTACATCATAATATATTATGTTTTCTGTTCTTTGCCCAGACTTGGTTTTTGTATGCCTATCACCAATTCATGATGCCTCTTTTCATGCCATACACCAACCTTTGTGTATTTAAAACCTCTAGAGATTTTTTATCTTTACTGAACTATCTGTCATCTCTTACACCCTATCCACATATGCTATTCACACCTGTCTATTGACTTTGTAGTACCGTAAAACTGGGTTACTTTGGCCTTATCCGAGCACCAAATTTGTGTTCTGAGAAAAACTATTCGTAGAATATGAACAGTTTTGTGCCATACCACAGCCAGTACATTGAGGTTTTCATCTGTCAAAAAGCTTTCCAAAATCTATCATGGTTCTATGTTTTATTACATAATTACAGGGTCGGCCAAAGTAACCCCGGAGTTGTGGTAACTTTGGCCGCCTTAGATTTTGAGCATGTAATACCATGTACCGCAGTACAATTTAATAATTTATGTTATTTTGGCAACCTAACAAGCCGAGGAATGTATTTTTGTAATCTAGAATGAGTGGTGACTCGTTTTCAGATTTCTGAACAAAAATTAAGTATTGATATGTTATAGCAGGAAAATGACAGTCAAGTCAACGCTATATTCAAAAGACGACTTATTCATTGTAGATAAAAAACCCTGTAAACAGAATACACAAAATGAACAATGGATTACATAACATGAATAATAGGAGATAGTGTCACAAAGTGAGTTATAATGATGTTCTAATTTATCAGACATACAATGATGTAATGTTCATGACTAGATCTAGTTGATTGACATTTGAATAATAATTAAAGTAAATTCAACTAATTGTAAACTATAAGCAATGAATTTAATAAGTGAAGCAATTACAATTAAGTCAATATCTATAAATCTATAACCAGTGAATTAATCTAGTTCATAATGGAAAAACCATCTGACACAAATGGGGTTCATGATGCAATGGCCAACCACATGTGCTCCAAGGTAAACCGAGTTGGCACCTAACCAAATTATAAAACCAGTATAAACTGACTGACGAATAATTATGTACTGCTAAACTTTCTATAAATTAATTTTAATGGAGTTATTCAACTAATTATTTGTATCAGAAAATATAATTGAATGCTAAATTTGTCTAAAATAAAATTAATAGAAGACACATACCTTGAACATGTAAAAAGTTCTGCAAAGCAATGTTGCTTGGATGGCAACTGAGACAAAACTGAGAGTGATCATTGTGGTCACTCAAGCATTTAAGCCTTTAAAATTGGGTCATTTCCCTAGTGGCCTTCAGGAGAGTGACAGAGCTAGGTGCTGCTGCCCTCTGTCCTAACCATTAATCATGAAAGTAAAAATGTCTAGCATCAATGTTATAATGGGCAAATTTTACACTGCCACAGATATGTGTACCTCACTCTGTGTACTACTGCCTCCAAATTCAGAATGACATAGTGTGAACATACCAAAGTTTTAGGTCACAAGAATCAAAGGTATCATTTTAAAATAATTTTTATCAATCATATGACGTTTTACATTTCTATTTTGGATGAAATCATATGTCTATTGTGGTTCACAGGTTCCCAGCAGCCAGTACATCATTGCTATGTTATGCTTGATAGAAGACATAAATTGCAATTATTGCATTGGACCATTTATAGTATTTTTTTTAGCATCTTAGCAGTCAACATAATTTTCAGGGTCATACACCTGTTCGTCAAATCAAGGTGTATACCTCCTTAACTGCTATCAACTACAAACTGTTCCAACTCTTGCCAATTGCCATTTTCAGATGTGGCCAAAGTAACCCCGAGACTGACTTGGAGATTTGGGGTAACATTAGCCATAGCACTATACTCACCAAATTGCATAACATATAAACAAATCCTGCGTAGTAAAAAAAAATCTTCCACAATTTTCACTGTGTAAGCTTGCACTTGACCCACCCAGAACAAAGTAGACACTTCCCTGCAAAATCACACGTTTTTACAAATCTGCTTTTTCCCAGAATGTCCTTCAAAAGAAGCACTGGTATCATGATATTGAAACAAAATTAATGTACATAAAAAGTAGACAAGTTACTCTATCAGGTGCATAAAGAAATTTCCTGTTATCGATATTGGTTCCAGAGATACAGGATACTGAATCTTTTTCTCATTTGGTGGCCAAAGTAGTACAGAATGGCAAAAGTAACCCCGTTTTATGGTAGGAGTTTTTGTTTTCCATGTACTCAGAAAAAGGAGGGATTGGGCAAAAAATGTGTTCTAACGAGGGTGTTGATTTTTACCCCGACCAGGGGTATTGCCATCGTGAACGAGTCCATTTACTGCATGTTTACCTTTCGGTTTGGTGTCTGAAATCCTTTCAACTGGCAAAACGAACATTATTGCCCCCACACTACACATTAGGCTAAGTTGATTTTGGAACTTCACTGTTGGACAAGTTGGGATAGTAAGATTTTCATATCAGAAGGTTATATCCAAAATTTTAAGTCTCTAACTTGAAAACTTTTTTCAGGAAATGACATTGAATTTTTGACATTTTGAACATTTTTCGGTTGTTTCGCAAACTCGCGGTTTCGTATAACTTAGTCATTTCTCATCATACAGTAATACAACCTACATATTTGAAAAGATCTCAAAAAGACCTACAATTTGAATACAAACATGAAGGGTTTTACAATAATTTTTCATCTGCACTTCTTATAAAATCTCACAATTTTGAGAAAGAAAGTCAGATCTTATGATTCAACGCAGTAATCAGTCTACTGAATTACACTTTCACAAGCATTGGAGGTCTTACAATGAGCCATATCGGAGGTATTGGGGAGGGACAGTTTCATTTGGCAAACCTATGAAACTTTGCCGAGTTTTCCAGCTGCACAGCTTAATTTTTAATAAATCAAACCTCAGAAATAAAATTTCAATGTGGTATTGATGCAAAAAAGTTAACAGCCAACATCAAGCATAAAGCTAGGTTAAAATTTGAGATGTAGGTCTTTATATATGCCACTGCACACAAAAAATGCAAATTGTATTTTTTCTCTCTTTTTCTGAGCAATGATATTATTTTTGAAATGTGATATTCCCAATCCAAAAGGCATGATGTGTGCCGTAAGGCTCCAGTGATGACATATAGAGCTGTCTAATAATCTATCAAGACCTTTTACTTCCATTATAGAAACTGTTGAAACTGCAAAGAAGTGCTTAAATAATTTTTTATAGTGCTATACCTAAATTTTCAAAGCAGGGAAGTTTCATGTTACAACTTCCTCACACCAGTACAGAAATAAACAATTTCCAATTAGGTGGTTGTTCTATTTGAACTTCTTTCTTGGTTAGAATGATGTTCTGGGTTCCATTTCCTTCCCTTTTTTTAGGACATAATAATACTAAACCTGATTCTGAAATGACTCACTGACAAAATCTAATAACACAATGGCCGTTGTCAATTAATATTTACAAGTTCTTAATTTCTGTGATTTTATTCAGGATACCTGTGACAATCATTGAATTTACAAAGGTAACTATATAATAGGTCTTGGTGCTTTACCTAAGATCACTAATATTGCCAGATATCTCAACAGCCAATGGAGTTACATTTACACCTATAGTCGTACTTTGATTGGCAAGTCAAGCAAAAAATTAAAAGTTATCAGATTGTGAAGTTACTCGTGTCTTCACATTTGGCCTAGACCATTGATGTTGGTATTCAAAATGAAGGTCTGATTGAGCCCTGTCCAAACATACCAGTTTCATTGTCCTATCTATTAAATTGACCAAGTTATTCAATACCGCGAATCGGCAAACCTATCGAAAAATGTCTAAAAACCCAAAACTTTAAATGGATTTCCTGAAAAAAGTATTAGAGTTAGAGACCTGAAATTTTGGATATGGCCTTTTGACATGAATATGTCACTATACCAACTTGTCCAAAATTGAAATTCAGAAATTTTTGGAAAATCAACCTACCCTACTACACATGATGCTTTATTTACACCTAAACACCAGAATTACATGTAATCCAGCTTGTCAGCCTCCTGCGTATGCACAACTCAGATGCATTTAAACTCCCGATTTATTCACAGCACCTTCAGTACTGCTGTCATGTTTTTGTCTGAAGGTAAATACGGATGTTGTTTCCGTGCACATTCGCTATGGAGATGCAATGATTGCCTCTGACTGCCGCCTAGTGGAAGTAGTAGAAAGTGCCCCCATCCACTCAAAGCAAGAACTTGACAGTTTTGCATTCTCACACTTGTAAGTTCTCACCATCAATGGTTTTCAAAGCGCAAATATAAAGAATAGTTATATTTTTTTACACATATCTAACCCTTGCTCTTGATCCTTACATTATTATGGATGAACTGTAACACCATAGAACTGTACAGTTCTATGGTAACACTGACACCAAGGCCAGTTGCCTGTCATAATTTCTTTTGTTAAATAGAGCAGTATTGTGCAGTATATTCAATTAAGGTACATTTATATGCCTGTACAAAGTCAATATTATTTTCCAGCCAGTTCAGGTGTTGGCAGCATCATGTCACAGCCTTATGTTTGCCACATTTATGAAACTGTTGACTTATATATAGTGTTTCCACTGAGTCTCGATCGACACCTCTCGAGAATGACATGGTCTAGTGCACGAGAATCCAGAATTTCTCGAGAAATCTAGGACACTGTCCTGCCATTGGCACAATGATATAACAAGAGAGATTTAATCTTGCAATGGATCACATTTTTTGGCTTTTATGATATCTTTTATAGTTTTAATGTTAATCTGTGTGTTTTGTTTCCTATAAATCGTGAAATCACAGCTAAACATCCAGCTATAACACAATTTTAAAACATTTGTACAAGTTCAACTTCAGCATTTATCAGGTACACAGTGGGGATTATCCTCAACAGATATTTAAATTGAACAATGGAGCAAGTACACAATAACAATAATATCAAGCAAAACAAAACAACAATCCAATGCTTTGAAACCATTATAAACATAAACACATGAACACCATGTCAAACAATGATCAACACTTCAATTCTCGAGACTCGCTCCGCGAGACGAGAAAATGCTGAGTCATTGCTGATTTCGAGACTTCTCGAGAACTCTCGCTCTCATTGGAAACTCTACTTATACATATACCATAATAAGAGGACTGGATGAAGGCAAGGGAGGGGTTTACGTGCTTGCACAGTATTTTTTAATTTATGAAACCAGTATTTTTTAATTTATGAAACCACCTGCTGGCAAATTGATTTATTGAGCTGAAGTTTGGCTGTTTTCCCACTGAAACCAATGTTATATGTATTTTGTCATTTTTGACATGCTTTTTTGAAAGGGGGTATAATCAAGGAAAATTTGAATGTATTGAAAAACAAACCATGCTTTGTTAATGTATTAGAAGGGCATATGGTGAAAATTTAATGCCGATCCGACTCGGACAATCCGCCACCCTCGCCTGGTTTTCTCAGAGACAGCTCATTAAATCACCTGCAATATAGTCAATGAACTTAAACTTCCCTTGCTCAGGTCACTGAATTTCTTGCCCTATAAAAAATAGTATATAGCCTAAGTTGACACACATGACTTAATCCAGTGTTTCTCCATTTATAATTACGCGTGATCTTGAAATCTGTGTTTTTTCAAACATATTTTGCGATCGCGCAATGATGTCACATATCGAGAGCCTTCTTTTCAGTGACTGAGAATAATACACAAATTTGATGTTTATGAGTTTTACTAATGGTTGTCATGGAAACTTTAGGCTCACCAATTAGAATGTCAAAACTGGCTGATGGTGCCTCATACTGCCCCAGACAACCCCAATAGCATTTTCATTAGAAAGCTATATCAATCCAATTATGAATTCTCAAACTTCAGATTCATACCACACTAAAGTGATGTCATCCGTGCCTGACCAACCCATGGAATTCTCTGATGTGACATTAAACTGTGAAGTCACAAGGACAGGAAATCCAAGAGAGATATCTGAATACACATGGTTTCAAAATGGACAGGAAATTCAAGGCAACCACAGCATTACATTAAGGTGATTGAGATCTTCAGCTAAAAATAGGGAAATTAAATTGAATACGCATTCAAGCTTTTCATAAAAATGTCATTAGTATTGTGAATATTCAATTTTGATTTTGAAGGAGCATCACTGATGAAAATGCAGGATACTACCGATGTCTGATCACCAACAAAGAGAACATGTCAACTGACTGGAACGCTGCTGACGAGATGCAGTTGGAGGTTGTACCCCTTGACTGTAAGTGCAATTTATATAATTTGTATAATAAAACCTTTTCATAATACAAAGTAATATTTTTAATAATTATAATATCTTTATGTGCGTCTGACAAAATTATAAAAGTAGGTTATTTCACTATAGTATGCTGGACCCAAAGTTGTATCCTTTACGCGAAATCGCCGTGCTAAGTCATCTTCTTAACTTTCATCAAGTTTCAGTGAGGTAAGTTTGAGTTCCATACTTTTTGAAAATAATTAAAAATTAAAAAATAAATTGTTTTTGTCCGTTTCCTGGTCAAGACTCAGTTACTATTTCATGTGCATGGTTGAAATTTGGTACAGATGTAGCCTATATGGTCTAGTTGTACCTTTTGGTCTCATTGATAGATATTCTATACTTTTTGAAAAAATGAGAAAAAAATATATAATTTTTTTTTTTTTTGGTTTTCGGGAGAAGACTCGGTCACTATTGCATGGACATGGATAAAGCCTGGTACACATATGGCCACTATGGTCGAGTTGCACCTTTTGAAAGGTTTGATGGGAAATATTATATACTTTTTGAAATATTGAAACAAAAAATTGTTTCTGGTCCAAGACTAAGTCACTGTTGCAATAACATTTTGTAAACGTTAGGTGTGCACATTAATCATTTAGTCCATATTGATTAGATATCTATGGGATCATGTGATCAGGGTAACAATGCTGACCTGAAAGAGGTCAAGGGAGAAGACAGGCGTTAAGGATGAAGGCCAGCTGAGGACAGTGGGCCACACGATCCTTGATGGCTGTTACGAGATATTTCTGAGTGTGGAATTGTGGAGAAAAGGGATAAGTAACTAAACAGAGGAAAGTAGGGAGTGAATTAAATAAGGGTAAACTTGTAACAACCAAAGTCAATGAAGGTAAGGCAGTTCAGATCCAGAGTGAGATGGAAAGGAGCCAAACGGGTTACTTGGCCTTGGACTGATCTGGATTATCTCATATTAGTTGCACTAATGATTCCAGTGCTCATTTTGACAGAACATAAAGGATGCATGATGTTGTGGGGATACATTTGGCAAAGAGCTTGTGTACTTGGAGAGGGGAGAGTAGAAGTCCACTTGCAGGAGTAGAATTGGGGAGGTATAAGAGACTGACTGAGGAACAAGAAAGGGTAACTCCAGTGTCCCTGAATTCATGTTAATATATGTAGTCAATTGGAATACGTATATGTGGTTATGGTGATGAGATGATAATGAGGGCCAAGGCTCATGAATAATGAAATGCAAGGTTTAATAAAACCAGGAACAAGAGAGATCCTGGCCAGTTGTTCTTTGGAACTGGTTACTCCAAACTGACCTATCTGTGCTGACTCCAGACACTTTTACGCTTGCAGAAAAGTTTGGAATATAATAGTTAATGTAGTTATAAAGGCATTAACCTTCATATTTTGGTACACATATGGCTTATATGGTCTATTTGTGCCTTTTCATGGTCTGACTGATAGATATTCTATATTTTTGTAAAATTGATAATAATTATTAAAAACAACCTTTTTCATATCAGAGTCAAAACTTGCCCACTATTTCACATACAGCAATGAAGTTTTCCACACTGATTAATCACCCATGCAATGTTGCAGTGCTTTTTGATGTGTATTTAACATTTTTTGAAATATTGGAAAAACTTGAGAATTATACAACAGTGTTGTATTTTTCGTTTCCAACCAAGAGCTCATAACCTATACTTTGTACATGCATGAAACTGTACCATAATATGTGTAAATCGGTCTAATAAGGCCTTTCCCTGGTTTTACAAATAATGGCAGGCAGATGGGCAGATGACCAGGCAGTGGGCAAATAGAAATATTTAAAGCCATGACTGGACCACTATTGCATACCTATATGGTAATATGTAAACACACCAAATTTATGGTGTAACTGTAATATTCTAAAGGTGTTATGCCCTGAAGATTTGCGATTGTGGAGTCTATTTTTTAGTAAATGTCAAGTTATAAAATGCCATTGCTGAGAGGACAATGATTTGAAAAAATAATATATTTAAAACCCTTCTACATAGTATATCCTTCTGTGCAATGTACTGACTTTGCATAATTTCATCAGGCACTAAAACATTTTAATATATGAGCAGGGCTTTGGAGTCATGTGATAAGTGAACCGACTCTGACTCATGACTCCTTTGGCTTTCTGAAAAACGCCCTCCGACTCCGCTTTGCACATAAATATTACATGGTTTATAGAGAAGAAAAGGTCGTTCTTCAAAGTTTTTCATTGGATCTTGTACATGAATACTGGCTTCTGAAGATGATGTATGTAAAATTTGGGATTTTCATTTTTGTAAATGCGTAACTTATATAAATTATTTTTAGGAGTCAGGAGTCACCACTTTAATCTTCGACTCCGACTCCCCCTGAAAATCAAAGTTCGACTCCTACTCCGACTCCATCCAAAAACCTCCGACTCCATGACTCCTGACTCCGGCTCTAAAGCCCTGTATATATATGAGTGAACTTTGCCTTGAAAAACTTGATCAGAGTTACATGGCAGATGTCTCAGCTCAACGCACGTGAAAAGGATACGACCTTGGGTCAGGAAGTTTTCATGCTATTGTGAAATACCCTACTTGAGCAATTTCATCAGACACAGTGTAGAGCAAACATATCATCTTTGGCCTAAGGCAGAATTAGGCCATTTTTCCATTGTGTTACCATGGGAAGGCTTATAATAATACAAGCGTTAAAAAAAAGTGGACTCCCAAATTAATAATAAACACCTCAAAACCCCTACTCAATTTTTGTGCAAATGGCCTTAATCCTTTCAGCCTAAGCCGTTTTGCTCACAAAACAAAATTTGCCTAAGTCACTTTTTGGCTGTTTGCCAAAACTTGCCAAAAGTGACTTAGGCCAATTTTAGGCTGGTGATATTAAAAATGTATTACAGAAGCAGATGTCGCATTCAAATATCCCAGTTTTCAGTATAAAGCTGTTGGCAGCGAGTCCAGACAGCCTTGAGCATTGTTGCAGGGTCAAGTTTCTGGCAAAAGGGTGTTTTGTTGAACTGCAGCAGTGAGTACAAACTTGGAAGAGTGAAACAAAATTCCTAAATTATGATGATTCATGCACTTGTCATTCTGTGACACATGTATGGACGAAAGACCTTGAGAGCACGATCAAGGCATATGATTCACAATCGGTGGCTGCCCAATTCCGCTGAGTACTGGAGAGTAGCCTGGACAGATAGCTGATCGGCCATTCGATCCCAGTGCCGTCTTCCTTCGGTATTAACACCATTCCTATGGCAACATCAGATGCATCCGTGTAGACGATATACGGACGAACCATTCGTGGGTGAGCCATGACCCTCTCACTGACCAGCAGATTCAAGTTTCAAGTTTATTGGACCAAATGTACAAATGGCAGGCTGACACCTGAAAAGGTATATTTGCCTTTTAACCTTTGATACAACAATTCCAACACCATAATTATTACAAATTTAACATGATTTAAAAAAAAAAAAAAACGAGAAAAATTATATGTTAAATAGCACATTTTTACAACAAGAGAGTGGATGAGGGATGGCGCTTAAACTCCAGGTGTTACATTCCCATAAATATTTAATATAAACAGGAAAATATCCTCAAAATTATCATTGAATTATTAACAATTTGACAAGCGGCATGAGAAAGATCAATCAAAATACTTTTTAAAGACAATATTATAAATAGATCTAGAATAGTATCTGCTACTATCGTGAGCCTGATATCTGAAACGCAGTGCAGCGTCATGCCGGACCAAAGATAACTTTGTCCCCCTTACAGCATACAGGAGAACTGGGGTCACCCATGGCCATGCGTTTTTGTAGTTTTGCTAGAGATTGTAAATGCATTTCCGCAGCGTTTCCCCACACTTCTATACAATATGTCTAATGTAGATATATGAAGCTGTAATATAATGTTACCGATAATGGTTGTGTAAGAGTTTTCCGAGCTTTAGTTATAATTCCCACTCCCCTTGCTATTTCAGTCTTCAACATTGTAATATGCTTATCCCATTTCAGTTTAGAATCAAGAATAACACCAATAAATATCGTCTGTTCACAATATTCGATTGTTTTGGTGTATATTTCGACATTTTTGTCCTGGTATAAGTCCTTCTCGGAGAGCTAAAAATCATGAAATGAGTTTTTTCAACATTTAAAGAATGCTTATTGGCATGAAGCCATTCTACAATTTTGGCAATTTCTCTATTCATACTTTTGATAGTTTCATCTACCGATTCACCTCTTAAGAATATGCTGTGTCATCAGCAAAAATTATTGGCAATAATGTATCTGAAACATTGGCAACATCATTAATATATATCAAAAATAAAAGCGGCCCCAAAATGGAACCTTGTGGCACTCCACAAGTAATTGTCTGTTTTTCTGAATTTGTATTTTTAAATGAAACAACTTGTTGTCTAAATGTTAAGTAATCCTTTAACCAGTCAAAAGCAATACCCCTAATAACTATCTTATACAATTTGTCTAACAAAATTTTGTGATTTACCGCATCGAAGGCGATCCAGATTCTTTAGTGCTTCAAAACTTCGCTGCTTCTCGGCGTCCCACAGCAAATGAGCGTACTCTTGGTCAGTGCTACCAGAGGTTCAGACAGCCTGGTGTAATCTGGCATGCACCTCCTGCAATATCGACTTATCCCTACAAATCATCTCACAGATTTAACATTTGTGGGAGGTGACATGTCCTTGATTGCTCTAAGCTTGTCAGGGTCAGCTCTATGTCCCTTCGCACCAACCACGAAGCCCAGCAGTTTCACCTCTTGTCGGCCAAAGACACACTTTTTCGGGTTCAAAATCAAATAGTATCTTTTAATGCCGTCAAAGACCTCTTGCGGGTGTCACACATGTGACTGCTCATTTTATGAATAAACTATTAGATCATCCACATACACCATCTCGCCAATCCCCACTAATCCGCTAAGTGACTTAGCCATCGCTCGCTTAAACACCGCCATGGCATTGCAAAGCTCCATGGGCATGGATTCGAACTGGAATAATCCCTTGTGACAGATGAAGACAGTCTTTTCCCTGTTTCTTTCATACAGGGGCAGCTGGTAAAAACCGTTTTTCAAATCTAATGTGGAAAATATTTTGGCCCCCTGCAGTGAGTCGAGCACATCTTGGATCAGCAGTAGGATAGCTGTCTTTCACTGTAGCCACACAAAATTCTTCACGGTCCTTTTTAAAGACAAGCACTACAGGACAAGCCCAAGATGAGCATGACGGCTCAATGGTGTCCTGATCTAACATATCTCCTAATTTCGATTCCAGGACCCTTCTCTTCATAAAGGAAACTCTATATGGCCTCTGTCTGACTGGAGCCCCGGTGGTGTGAATTCCTACTGATTTCAGGCTGTCTGCCAATCTAAACCCTGTCATTGTCCCTGACACACTTCATGATGGCATTGTCTGGCCCATCAATCACACCTATTTCACCCCCTTTGCTTTGCAGAAGCCGCAAGGGCAATTCTACCCCTTTCCATAGCAGGCTCCCTTTGGAGTAGTTCAGAACGATGGCTTCATGCCCCATTACATCCCTACCTAATATAAACGCATAGTGCATGTCACTCACAACAACAACATCTACCTTACTAAATTGATCCATTTTGACCTGGGTCTCTCCCCAGACTTGCAACTCGTGCCCCGTGACGCCCGTTAGCCCCACTGCTGTCTTGACTATTGGCTGCCTGCCTGTGTTTCTGGTAAACTTCCTGCATATATTTACAAAATCCTTGCTTGTAATAACACATCTACAAGCCCTGCTATCCTTTCCCCATCAATAGAGAGCTCAACAAATGCAAACCTCCTATCCCTGGTGTGCAGTGAGTCAGAAATGCACTTGTAGCCCTCATGCATTCTTTCACAGGGATCACTTTACAATAGATAAATAAGTTAGATAACATATATTCATATAGCGAATTTTACATAATATAAATAACATTTGCACACATTCATACAATTCTTTATTGTGCTGTTTGGGGAGAAGCCATGTTAATGCTAGATAGTACATTCTTAAAAATTGGCTTGTTTCGCAGTTTTCATTTCTTCATCTATGCCCAGATAGCATCATGGCAGTAATTCATCACGCTATTAATTCTTGAACCCTGCATGCTACTCCAGCCAAATTACCGATTGCTTAAATATTTGCTCAGTTACGAAAACAAGCAACTTGCTGACACTGCCCACAAGGTCCTTAGCTGGGTTTGGTGTTTGTAGTTACAGTCAAAGAAATTGAAGGGATGTTTTCTATATTCCTCGCTCCCCTCCCATGTCTTCATGGGTGTTATGCTGGTAATTTTGGTTAAGGTGGTGTGACACATCATTAAAATGATGAGTCTTTGCTAATTAGCTCGCTCATATGAATTAACTAAGCTGAATGTGCATGTGGCACCTGATTTTGTGCCATGTTTGATGATTATATTTAACTTGCTTTTAAAACATCTATTGTATTGGTTTCGCAGGTCTACCTCAACTGGACTTTCAAAATGCGGACATCAAAATGGACAGAAAATCCTTGTCAGCCTCTTGGAGGACCAGCTTTCCCGCGGGATGCAATGACTACAAACCAGCTATCGAAATTAGCATTCAAGTTCATGCTGGAAATGAGACCGAGGAATCTCCACAAGGCAACATTATATGGATATCTCAGGTGAGTTCACTTCAAATCAGAAATTAGAGCTATTTCTTTCAACAGAATGGTTTATTATGACAAACAGTCCAACAAGAATTAAAGAAAGTGAAATACTTAAAATTTGGGAGTGGGCCTAAATGCTGGTTTGCCTACTCTACATTTGACCTTTTTTTTTTTTTAATCTTCAAAAGATATGTCTACATTATAGAATATTGAGCCCAACCGAAATCTAAGACTGGCATTCTACTACCTGTTGGAAATAGTAGCTAGCTCTTATGTCAAGTTATCTTATAATATTGGTATTCCTACAGATAAATATGCCATCTAAAAAATCTTAGCAAACCTCATGAAGTTCGTGAGCACCCAGAGCTGGACTTGGAGGGCTGTGCTCATAGGCGTATTTCGTGGGGGGGGGGGATGAGGAGGCTGTGGCAAGTTAAAATTTCAGCGACAGCCCCCCTCTGATTTGGGTGTCTCATGCGCCTATGGCTGTGCTTACCATTCATATCTATCTGCCTGATTATCACAGAACCTAATAAACGTGCCAGATTTATGCTTTTTGATAAGTAAGGTATCCCAGTTACTCTTAATAAGTCTTATCAGCGAGGTTGACGTAGCTTTTCAATTTGGCAAGCCAGGCCTATTCATAGATGTCACCGTTGCGAGGGGTGTGGAGCTATCACCTGCTCTAGTAAGTTTACAGTGTCTGAGTATGAATGAATATGTCAAAGCCTCAAGTGTACAGTCTTTTTATTAGTTTCATTATATTAGTTTTCATCTAACTGATAATAAAGAATTGCTATGAATTATCTTTCTTCACAAATATTACAAACATTTCTGCAATAACCTTCTGTCTTTTCTCTATTTTCTCAGGAACACGTTACCATTAAAGGTAGATTTAATATCAGCAAAAACCATGAAGTTTGCTTAATCTTAAAGAAATATCCAGCAAACAAATATTGTGTAATGACCATGGAAAGAATTAAAGGTAAGTTACAATGAACTTCTTATTTTTTTCATTATGCTTAAAGGGTATTTTGCAGTCAGACACCGGCTTATATATTCTGATTCATACAGAATTCGTGCACTATAAAATGCAAGCTGAATTAGGAATTATTCAATCAGAAGAATCTGTTGTTGTTGTTTTGTTAATGTTCGATTTGATCAAATTTTCCTCTGCTTTATTATGAAATGATGACTTTTTATCAGTTTCCATCTTAGTATGATAGACCAGTCATTTTTACTGCATTATATCATGTCTTACTTGACAATAATTCACAGCAAAAGGCACAGTAACATGTATGAGTTCTTCTCTTTCACATCGTTTTAAATTTTGTTGAAATACACCTCATTGCTTGAATAAAGATCACTCAAAGGAGTCTTTTTTGTAAGGTTTTCATGTTTGACAGTAAGCTACAAATTGATGTGTCAATATTCCTGCTGACATTGCTGTCACCTGTGCTAGTCTCAGTGTCAGTGCAGCAGTGTAGGAGGTCTTGAGGCCGGCCTCGTCCTCGAGGCCGGCCTCGGAGCCATATTTTGATGGCCTCGGCCTTGGCGTGGTCTCGGATACCAAATCCTTGGCCTTGCCTCGGTCTCGGGTGTCCAATGGCCAGTGATGGAGGCCTCGGGACCAGCCTCGTCCTCGAGGCCGGCCTCGGCCCATATTTTGATGGCCTCGGCCTTGCCTCGGTCTCGGATGCCAAATCCTTGGCCTTGCCTCGGTCTCGGATGTCCTGGCCTCGACTACATCACTGCAGTGCAGCAAAGTCATTGGACATAGAGGACCTGCGAAGGACCTGCGTCCAGTAACATACTTGTTACTTGTTACTAACACTACCTGAATAATTATCATCTCCTTTCTATAACTTAATTGAGTCACCCCTACCTCACTAACATGTTTTCAATCTTAAAGTTTCAGTGCACTACTTCAAGTTGGCTGGTTTGATCACTGGATGTGTTGTTCTTGGATGCATCGCTGTAGCAATCATTGTTTGCACCAACAGAGCAATCCAAACAAGTAAGAAAGAAATTGATATGTTGATTTCATTTACATCCTTTTTACAAAAGCTGTCATAGCAATCGAGTGAGGATCAGACTACAGACAAGATTTGCCTGAGGAATAAGAAGTACCAGTGTCCAGCATCATGGCTTGGTAATGCTTACTTTACGTTTGAATTATCAGGACTCAGTTTAGGTGAATAATCTGATTAATATCATTATTTTAACTTTGAACTGATATGAGGGGAAAGTTAGATGGTTGAATTGACTGACATAAATATACAGTATATATTATCAGGTGATCAAATTATCTGTCTATCTCACACAACACACTCTTGACTAGGACCTAGATAGCAAAAGTTATCGAGGTCTGATCGAGGGATTACATCAGCTCATAAAATGATGGCTAAGCTCGGGCAGCGCACGGGCGTAGATTTTTCATTTTTGTAGGGGGGGGGATGACTTCAGCGTGCATTAGCGGTCCAACGTGTCAAAGGCCGCACAAAAGGGTTTCCAGGGCCCCTAAATAGCTAGAAGGCAATGGACTTTACTTTATCTGAGGTGAATTCTGAGCAACCTTAAGGTTTTTTTTTTTCTTTTTTACAGAATATCCCATTGGTATAATGGCACTGACAGTAGGGTGTGGCTGTTGCCCATCAAATCGGAAAATTTTGGAGGAGCCCCCTGTACCTTTTTTTGGTATTGTGGTTTGATCTGAGAGACATTTCTGTGAAGTTTCAAGAAAATTGAAAAACGTTTAACTTGAGCACAAT
This sequence comes from Platynereis dumerilii, assembly GCA_026936325.1. Classification (NCBI taxonomy): domain Eukaryota; kingdom Metazoa; phylum Annelida; class Polychaeta; order Phyllodocida; family Nereididae; genus Platynereis; species Platynereis dumerilii. The sequence continues at coordinate 68,884 of JAPTHN010000180.1, forward strand.
GCCGTTGAAGTTTCGTAGCTTTTTATTAAAACCTTAAGTCGCGGTTTCCCGTAACTTTGTCAATATTCATTAAACAACAATATAATATGTGCAGTTGGTCAGAGCTGAACAAGACCTTCATTTTGCATACCAACTTCAATGGTATCAGATGATTTCAAGCAGAGTATCAATTCATAATTTGACTGCAGTTTCGTAATTTGTGTGATTAGTACTGACTACCTTCATATTAAATGTCAACAGGCCTTTATCACCCAAAATTGTCCTATTTAATGAAGCAATGACAATGTCTTGGTAGACTTTAATTTAAAAAAAGTTAGTATCTGTCTATTATTGACAATGCCATACACTTATACATGGGAACACATGTGTGGTTGATACAAAGAGACAGTATATGCTGAAAGCTAAGGTTGGTGGCTGATGAGTGGTGCTAAAATACAAAACATTTCAGTTCCAGGCATACTGTTAAATATGTGAATTAGCAAATTGTCAATCTTATCAATTCTACGAGGAATTTGGTCCAAGAAAAGGAAAAGGTAAGCGTAACTTGGTCTAATTATATCAAAAGAGTTTACATTGACACCAGATAACCGTCTTGTCCTTTTTCAAAAGTGAGTTGAAATGCGAAATCAGTACTAACTGAAGTAAGCTAGATAAAATTGATAAACAAGGATGATTAAGCAATACTTTTGCTAATACAATTGAGAATTCAGTTATTTGGTCACATCTGAGTAAAAACACAAATGTATGCGGTGTGTTAATCATCTCTTTAAATACCATAATATTGTCATTTGTTGCCATTTATCACATTTCTTTCAAACATAGCATTAGACTTCAGAAACCTGATTTATGAAGTTTGGACTGCTTTGTGAAGGATAAACATGTTTCAGATGTCACACACTGCCTTGATCATTGCATCCTATAAATGTGACAAGAGAGAAAATCAGAAACCTTTGTTATTTATAAGCATCACATTCAGCATGTTTCATTTAATTCATTATTCAACTCAAATTTTAAAATGAGGCAAGCTATATAGGCCACTTTTCATGCCCACATAGTCAAAAATTTTGATTTTATTGGACATTTGTGTGCTAGATCATTACGAGTTGATTGAGAAAGGATTTTCCCTGACTTTATGATGATATACAATGTTCTTGCGAATTGCTGAGACGCATTACGTATGGACTACTAAGGTCTCACCCGACTGGTGCCAACTTAATGATTTAATTTTTTTTTCAGCTTAAATTTGTTTTATTTATCTGTTGTTTTATGTTCACATAGGCCTAATGCCACTGTGTATGAATAAAAATAATGCATGAGTTGCATAGGCATAGGCCGATTTTAGCTACTCTCAATTTGCTTGCCTTATAGTTTGAGATTTTACAAATAACAGTAAAACTTCTTACAACAGTGCACCAAAATATCCAAATATAATAAAATTTCTTCAAAATGTCAAAATAGTGCCTTTGGCACTTTCTGCATGCAATATTAACCGGATTAACATCAAATCTTCGTCTTAATATAATTTGCAAATTATTTCTCAAACAAACCTTGAATTACAGATTTGTTTCACCACGTAAAATTTTCCGAGACCATTGAAGTTGGTATTCAAAATGAAGCTCTAATTGAGGGAAGTTCAACCATACAGGTTATTTTAATGTATGACTCATATTGACAAAGTTATATAATACCGCGGTTTGAGCTTTTAAAGATTAATCAAGAATTTTCAACTGGATTGTGCTCAAGTTAAGCATTTTCTGATTTCCATGAAACTTTCCAGAAATGTTTTCTGGACCAAGACACAGTACCAAAAAAAGGTACAGTGGGATCTGACAACTTTGGGGCACTGACAGCCAAAAAAGAAGTGATTATAACTTGAAATTCTAGGGGGATATTTATATGATCATCCCCTCATGGCTCATCCTAGGGGGGGATCCTCCCCAGGATCTACGCCCCTCGCAGTACTCTCATCTTGGTGCCTGAGAATACATTAATTATGTCACATTGTTCGTGGGTAATCAAAATGATCACAGCGAAGTGCACGATTATTCAAAAACCTAAGCGTTAATGCTTTTTTTTTAACCTTGCCGGGTGCTGATCCTGTTGTTTATTACAGATCTCTTATAAGTGTGCCATGTTCTTTTCAACTGCCACAGTGATCTTGTGATGTCAGTATCAGCATAGTGATTTCACAGTTGGTATATTCACAGTTTCAGCTGTGTCACAAGGAACCCATAATGATAACACCATTACAAATCCACAATAAGCTGTTAGATTGTTGCTCAACATAGATTATGCAGTTTGATGTTTTTAATAAATCCAAGGGTTACAATAGGGAAGACTGGGGTCAGTTGTGCCATGGGGTAAATTGTGCCACCTACTGTTGGGTGAAGGCAATGCCACCCACTTTGTCAACATCGTCATGCACCAAGAAAAACTCCCAAATGTAATGCATCTATTTTGGTCTGAATTTTATGCAATGCCCAAAAATGTTATGGAATAACTTATTCCGAGAAGAACATGTGTTAAAAGTGCTATACCACCCTCTAAACAATAATAATAAGAGTTTTTGCAGCATTTTTTAATTTTGGCATTAAATGTCTGATAAATATTTAATAAATTTTATGTAACATATCAACCATATGCTAACACGGGATAAGAAACAGGTGAAATACAAGAATTTTTTGGAATAAACTAAGCAGAATTCAACAACTTGCCCTATCATGCGGCGCAACTTACCCCGGCACCGGGGCAAGTTGTGCAACTTGACCTACATTTTTCAAATGCCTGAGGGCACTACCCAGTAGACTGTTGAACTGTCAGTCCACACAGTGCTTTCTATTCTTAATCAGGTGACCCTCGTTTAGCCAGTCAAAACAGGGAAACGCCATGGGAGGTGTACTAAAAATTTATTATGACCATGGTATTTATATTTATTTTCATGCATATTCATTAGATAGTGACAATTGCTGTAAAAATGTGGTGGAGAATTTAATGTATATAGTAGTAGAAAAGTATGTAAAAACGACATTTGACAGAAGAAGAAATTACTGAGTTCTCATAATATTCCGTCTTATACTTTCAGGATCCTTGAAGAGGTAACTCCTTTGAAATTAATTATCCATTCAAGTTGCATGTTTACGAATACAATTTTTTTTCCTAACCAACAGGGGTGCAATTTGGTCGGAGATGGGGGGGTCATGTCCCCTCCCCCGTCAAATTTGTAACCATGGGTGATTTTATAACAAAACAATCCAAGTCAGGGTCAGTGAGTAAAAATATCATGACTGTTGTTTGAATTAATATCATTTGTACTACAAAGACTGATATTGTTACAAAGTATCTGACGCATGGTTGCTTTTTTATCACCGAGTTTAGGCCTACTTTCAAACTTTTTAAAAGAAATACCACCCCCGCCCTCCCGTCTGCACTTTTTGCATGAAAACAAAATGTGTTGGCTCTTCAATTTGGTTTGGGACCACTTGACTTGTCCCCTTCCCCCCTATTTTCCTTAAAAATTGCGCCCCTGCAATGACACTATTGAGACGCAAACATGCACAATTTAGCACACTCTTTCAATTCTACAGGGTGACCCAAAAAAAAGTTCACACTCCTTCGAGCGGTCATTTTGTTGGTAATTATCAACACAATGCATTTGAAAGGCTAAAACGACAGACATACCTGCATAGCCTTGCTGCTACAACAAAGTGTGAGTTGTCCTTGATTTTTGCTATGCCAGGTTTGAGAGGATGCATGAATAAGGCTGTTGAAAATGTCAATATGAGTGGTCTGAGATAATAAAAACTGATTGAAATGTGTTGACTGGCATGTAAAGAAGCTCAACACTGGAAAATATGTTCCTACAAACATCAGAACCCCTTAGAATAATGTCAAATGGTCACGCAGGGCATAATATACCAGGTCTAGGAGAAATTACTTCACATTTGAAAAGTGAAGTCAAAAAGTATCTTGTAATAAAGAGTGGAGTCCTAGCATATGCCTTGTTCCTTAGGAATGATTGGTCATTGTGCGCCACAAATCTGATAATGACTGAGGATGCTTTACTCCAATTTTGGTCATAATATTGACAGGAAATGTATTTAAAATACTACGAAAACCAAAACATTTTGTTTCAGAACCATGCTGGTCGTATTAATGGAATTTGGGCAACTATTACCCTGGTGGTTGACGGACAGCCATATATTTCATTATACATAAATGAGCCGGTAAATATGTTGTCCACCTTGGATGAATAATACATCAAATCATAGCTAGAGGTGCTCAAACTATGTTCTGAACATAAATACACATTCGGGCCAGTTTAAACCCGGTACAGGATCTCAAAAGTGGTCAGTCAAAATTTCGGTAAATTTCGATCATGAAGTAATCTGTTCCCACAAAGCCTTGACTGTCGGCAATATGACTAAATCACAATGGCAAATATAAATGGCATTACCTTTATGACATTAAACGTATCAGCTGACTTCTAAAAAAATGTTTAAGCAAGAAACAGACAAAAACTTCGAAGTACATAAATTGTGAGGATATAGGTTACATTAATCGTCACTCTGAGGTCAATTTTGCAACTAAGACAAAATCACTTTAGCAGTGTTTTGTTAATATGTAGGTTAATCTTTTTGTGTAATTTCATGAAGATTGTATACTTTTCAGCTGCAGTGTGAACTGTGCATTACTAAAATTTATTTACAAAAGTGTGAACTTTTTTTGGCCATCCTGTAATCTGTTGTGTGAAGCAGTTGAAATAGTTTTAAAGAATGATAACACCTTTCATCTTATCTGAAGTAGGCTTATCACTCCTTTTCTTATGTCATCTAGAACTCAAAAGTCTTTCTTTATAGGCCCTACTAGTCTCATTGCTACATGGTCAATAGGCCTACACTACGGCAAAGTAAACTATGGAATTTTTTTTTTTTTTGCTTTCTTCTTCTTGAATGTTATAGCCCCCGCAGGTCTCCGGCCTCCTCTTGGCGGTGGGTGGTAACACAAGGGTGAAGTCCTATATCTTTTGTGGTCCCTCCCATACAATGCACTAATTTGGCCTGGATTTCTCCTAGACGGGGGGCTGGATTGGCCCGGTCCAGTCAATTGACTTTTCATGCCATGGCTGATGGGTCAATCAAAGAAGGTTGTGATCAAGTCTACATGCTGGCCATGTTTTTAATATGATTGCAGCTGTATTTCTTACCAAGCCTTCTACGAGTATTTCCTCCATGTATCCCTGGGAATAGAGTACTGGGCTCAGCCCTACCCATATTGAACTCCCCTTGTTGGGCCCCGTGGTGGCTGGGGAGCATGGGGGATACATTTCCACAGAATACCACAGAGAGATGATCGAGAGCTACTTATCTTGACCTTTTCAGACACTACTCTTCCTGAGAGTGTTTTAGTTGTATGGGAGCAATGTAAGGTAAGACCTTACATCCCCAACCCAAGAAGATGCTACAAATGTCAATGTTTCGGTCATCTGAGCAAGTGGTGCCGACGACAAGAAGTTTGTGGACACAGAAGATCCAAGGACCTCATCCCCTCCTCTTTGTGTCAACTGTAAGGAGGATCATCCCTCTTACAGCAAAACTTGTAGACAGTGGACTAAGGAAAAAGAAATCCTCACATTGAAGACAACCCAAGCGATATCTTTTCCAGAGGCTAGAAGAATTGTGGACCAGCACTCAGAAATTCCCAGCTAAGCGGTCATGGCAGAATATCCACATCCTCATCATTGTTCGACACCAAGAAGAAGACTACAACTCGAAGAACACAGCATCAACAGATCACACCAACAACACACAGAGAACACAGAAGACACTAGCAGACACTCAGGAAGAACAAATAAAAAAACCACTCCAAAGACAACAAACACCTAAAGTTTTACTTGCCGAGCGGACCTTGAAGAACCAAACACACCAGCTGGCACCACAATTCCTCCTGATACAGCAATGGAAGAAGAACGTCCAACTGAAGCAGACACTGAAGAGGAATAGGAAGGATCAAATGATGGCGGGGACACGACACTCGGAAACGAATCCATGGAAGCAGAACAAGAGGAAATGGAAAAAACATGAAGAGGACCAAGGGGACTCACAGGAAGAAGAAAACGAAGAAGGACAAGAGGAAGAGGGAGAAGATGATCGGGAAAACAAAGAATAGGATGGAATGGATGAAATGGAAAAAAAGGAAACAAAACCTGTGGAAAAGACAGGGCAGAAAATGATGACAACGACACAGTCACTACCAAAGACTTTCTTCACTACCTCCTAGAGAAAGAACCATCACCTGATCACATTCAAAAATACCGACCAGTGATCATACACAACTGGCTAGAACTGGCATTGAAACATCTTCAAATATCTGGTTATGGCAATGTATCTCGGAAGCTGACTGAACGAACAAAACTGAAGTTGCACAGCTGGCATGAAGATACACATACAACCAAAAGAGAAATATTCAGTTAGTCACCAAGTACACCTTCACTATGGAACACTCATTATAAGTAAGTAATTTATTTAGCCAAATATATATCAATATACATGGAATGCAATTTGCCGCTCAGAGTTCAATTAAAAGCACAATAAAAAGGTACAAAAAAATTATATCAATGTAAAAGGTAAAAATAACGTGCAAGCACTTAAAGCAGCGCAGGCCTGAATAATCTGTCACTGATGAGTTTGGAGTGGCAACCCACTGACCAATGAACAGTACAACTTGGGCTTTAAATTCTAGTAAAAAATGCACTAAAACTGCCTAATCTCAAAGCAAACTTAACTGATTGACTTCTAATTTTTGATATGTATTATTTGTACTTTAAGATAGTATACTGGCTACATGGCAAAGTTTGTTGTTTGCTCTGTATATGAGAACCAGCTAAATGTAAACAAGAGAACTCCTTAATTAGGTCACTTGGTGTGTAAACAGTGTCTGGCTGTCAGTGCAGCAGCAGAGAAGCAGCAGGTCATCATTTACAATCATTTAAATTTCCCGGGAAAAACTAGCTTTTCAGTTGAGTAAATAAAAAAATTATTGTCACAGAAGTTTACCAAAAGTTGATGGAAGCAAGATAAACTCATGATGACACCATATGGCAAGTTTCAGAGTGATAAGTGTAACAGTGCAATCACCTATATGGTCAAAGTTTGTAGAAAAATTCTAGGGGTAAGAGCAGCTGCGCTGCTAAAAACCATAATGATAGGTTGACTAGCAATCCCTGCCGGGTATATTATACAAAAATCATGGGTGCCATACTCACTCCTTCTACAGTTATAAACTCCTTCCCCAGCGATGCCAATTACCTCAATTATCCACCTATCCTTCTTTTCCTGTTCTATGTTTCTGATCCATACACATAACTAAGTTAGCTTTCTCTAATTTTGCTTTGCAGGATTGTCATTGGCAACTTGTTAAGTGTTAAAATGATGTTGAAATGTGATAATAACTACAAAGACTGCACAGCAGCAAAGCCTTTGCAGTCGAGTATTCCAACAACATTTACATGGAAAAATTGTTTAAAGAAATTCCTAAAGGGCATTGTGTTTTCCCAATAGATATATTTTAACATTAAATGTTATAACTTTTTTTGTTGCATTTCAGGCTAAATCAAACAAACCAAATTATGGAAGGTATGAATGTCTTATTTATTATTTTTATCTGAAATTTTCACACAATGCAGGAAAAAACTTTGTCTGCACGGCTTCAATTGTACGTAATAGAGGTTTTGCTTAGGGCTATTCCATTTAAAAATCTGGGGGGGGGGTGGTCAGGTTACATTTTTGACCCCCCCATGCATCTAAAGTGAATTAAGTTCGACCCCTCGATGCATTAACTGCGATATTTTTGGAGACCCTACATGCACCAAATGCGAATTTTTTACCCTCCCTACATGCATCAAATCCGAATTTTTTTAGCCCTCCCTCCCACGACAAACATTTTGTACCCCCTCCCCCAAAAAAAAAATCTCAACCCTACATACATCTGAATCTTTTTAAATTTTCAGACTGAAAAAAAAAAGTCTCAACCCTACATAGGAATTTTTGAAAGAATCTCCATCAATGTGTTGAATATGTCTTTGGCTGCACTGTATGACATATCAACTTCAGGTCCAACCTATCTCGGATGGATGGATGGATGCTTGGGGCTTATGTCCTGTATTTACGCACTTGGTAGGCTAATCACGACAGCAGGGGAAGGACAAGGCAATGAGGATTTGCATAATTTATCAAAGTTGGACAATGTTCATTGGAAAACTTGCTTCATATTTAACTAAGAGTTCTTTGTCTAAGCCTGACAACTAGATATTCTCTTAACTTGCACAGAATAGTGCAGTCTATTTTACTCTGACTTAAGCACTCTGTGATATGACGGAGGCAGCAGGGAAAAGTCTTAAAATTCACAAGATAATTAAAATTTCCCCATTTCCTAATTGCCATCAGGGACTGATTGATTGCACTCCAAGTGTCAGCAACTTGATCTAACTTGACACGAAGAAACTAAGAGCTATATCCAATTGAATAAAGTAGCAAAGGTGAACTACTCTAATTGCATATATATATATCTCTGAACTAGACCTTTTCACCAGCTACTGTGAGAAAAGGTGGCTGGCTGACCAAAATATCAGCTGGCTACTGGCTAAGCCACTGTGGAATCAGCTGAGGCTGGCTGCTTGATCAATCAGCTGGCTATCGGCTTAGAGTGGCTTGCCGCTGAAATGTAAACAAATAACTGATGTAAAAAATGTCCATATCTCAACTTTTTATCAAGGGCCTGGCATTTTTCATGTAACTTTTTAAAATATAATTCAGCATATTGCAAATCTTTCGGACAAGGGAGCAGGGGTTAGCTCAGTTAAGTACTCGGTAGCAAACTGGGCTGATAACTGCTGGATATTGGGTTAGATTCCAGCTCTTGTGGATGACGTCGACCGATGTAAGACAGCAGTTTCAATCATCATTCACTTAATTTCTCTCTCCTCAACCTGTCCTGATTAGCCCATCACCAAACAGGCCTGCAAGTTGTTAAGTTCAAATAATCCATCCCAAAGATTTCCAAGAATATTTATAGTTCATCTGGCGTCACTGAGGGGGGGGGGCTAGGGGGGCTGAGCTCCCCCCCAAATGCAGTTTTCAGCCCCCCCCCCCGAAATCATGGGCAAAGAAAAGAAATTTTCCTTGTATGGTATGGTAGTGATTGAATAACCAGAGCCCAGGAAAAGACCCTGTACATTGTGCAGTATGTGTCGTTATTTGTTAGGTTTATCTATTTATTATGTGCCCGTAGATCAACAGACACCTTAATTCTTTACATTCTGCGGTGGCTCGCACTTGGTTCCTAGGGCCTCTAACAACGCTTCTAGGCTTTGGGGCTTCAGCCGCCAACAAACTTGCATTTCTAGTGACGCCACTGGATGTTATGGGTGTACAGCAACTGTCCATCGGACATATATATATATATATGCAACTGGTTTGAGGAATTGAGAGCACAGGGCTAATATAGGCAAGACCTCCACATGACAGTTTAAAAAAATATATTGAAAGAGTTTCTTTTGCAATTTGGTCTTGGCATAAATCAAAATTAAAAATTCTGTAATGTTGGCAACATGTATATATATATTATGGTTTAGATATCCCAAAATGATTAAAAAATTTTGAAAGTTAAAAGAGAAGTTCAATCACGATGAAATCAGGAATAACATGCTAACAGACATCCTAGAGATGCTCCAGGACTTGGTAGAAGATCGGATGAGTGACCATTCTCTTGTGACAGCGATCTTAAATTGGGGGGGGGGGGATGCTCAGTAGCTGTAGTATTATAAATTTTAATATCTTGTGTAACAATTTCATCTCCATGTTACACACCTCCAGAGAAGCTGTTATCAAGGCTATTTCTGCCCTGTGAAATTGCAGCACAGTAAGTGACCAAAAAACAGTATAACTGAGTTGAGCATAACTTCTCTATACCTATTAATAATATCTACCTCCATGCCAATTTCATACCTGTATCACCTCTAGTTACCCCACAATCCATGATAAACAAACACAGTATCAACTGTAATTTTGACTTTGAAAGAAGTTGGTTCCATAAGGGGACGGAAGTACTAGAAAGAAGAAGAAGAAGCAGTCAGCTTTGACACCTGTCAGATTGACCTAAGTGCTTCCTAAATGGCAATTTAAAGGAACCTGAGCATGAAACAAAGCTAAAGAAATACCAGAATTGCAATAAGCATTGTGCTTCTGTTTCTTTTATGCCCAGAATTGGCAGAGCAAGCACAGCAGTGATGCAAACGGGCCCATTCCTCCCTCTACGTGAGCCGAGGGAAAACCATAACTATACTACTACTACAACCACTTTTGACAACATGGACAATCGGCGACCTGTCAAATTTCGTCTGAAATGATGGTTTATTTAATTTCTTGCAGCATGTATGTAGCAATAATTTGTTTATTAGGTGTCTGGAGTGTTGGAGGACCCCCTACATACATCTGAATCGAATTTTTTGGGTCCCCTCCGTACATCTAAATCGATTTGTTTGCTACCCCACCATACATCTGAAGTGAATTTTCGCCGACCCCCCCATCCATCTTACGAAAAAAAAATCAACCCGACCACCCCCCTCCAGGTTTTTTAAATGGAATAGCCCTTAACATTCACGTTTGATGTATACATGTTGAGATGCTATCTTATTACATTGCTGTCGTTGCAACTCTCATGCACCCATACGTCATACGAAAACGTGCAGCAAAACCTGGGATATTTGGAAGTCAATAGTAAAACCAAAATCGGCCCACATTGTAAATAATAGAGTTGGGCATACTGTCCAGTAGTTTTGGGTATTGCAGGTTCGTATTTACATAGCCATATGATGATGCTGGTCATTTACCTCACTGTGTCCTGCCTACATTGGACAGAATTGTATGAACGCTTAACGCAAGTTATCCTAAAGTGGTTACCTCCTAAAACTTATCTTCTAATCGGTTTAGTGGCAAAAACTTTTGTCATGTTGTAAGTTGTAACATGAGTTCAGTCAATTAAATTTACATAACTGATGTTCAGCATTGACACAATATCAGTAAATGACTTATTAACTTAACCACTTAATGAAAACCCGTGTTATGCATTTGTACAATTGGGCAAAGATGGAGCACAATGAGGACAACTGCAATTGCAGTCAATCTTGGAGATCCATGGAGCAGATACATGTATGCCACGATCACCGGATGCAGTTTTATTCATTTCCCCGATATTAATCTTAAAGGATCTATGCCCCCTCTTTAATACAAACCAAGATGGACTTAGAATTGAATCAATAATTAATTTTTTGTATTAATATGATTTTAGAAGGCCAATTCAGACACACAGAAACATGCACAGGGGTAAGGTTTTTTTGTGTTTGAGGGTTAATATGAATTTTGGAGTTGTCTAACTTGAATAATTTCTAATTGTATAAACCAGATCAACACCTTGCATTTATTTCCAGCTGGGAGACAACCATTATGAGGAAAGCGATGGTTAGTAATCATTTATATAATTATTTCTGAATGGTATAAGTGAATATACTTTTGTCATTACATTGAATAAAATCAATTATATGACTCTTGACAATGGGCAAAGATCAACTATTTAGACGAAATACATTTTGTAGTAATGCAGATGACTAAAACATTTCAACCAAAAAATAATTATTATCCACGTGAAGAATTCATATAACTTCAACATACAGGAATACGTGAAATTTAAAATAATTGCCCAAAACTTTTCCTATGAGTTATAATACCTTTGATCAAGCTTAATATTTTAAATTGCAGAACCCTCTTTGTCGCCAAGGAACTCGGTGCTTCCAGCCCCACCACTTCCCTTGGATGTGGATGGTAGCAGACCGCTTGGGCTCTGTCCTGAGGCAGACCAGCACTACAAGAATCGAACAGCAATCATGGCTACCATCCCGAGAAAACCTCGCTTCAGTGTTGCCAAAGCAGGTCAGTTTTCATCATATTATTGTATGAATGATTCAGGAATAACAGACAACTGTTAACCTGATTCCTAAAGAAAGAAAGTGTTTTTTTTTATCAGAAAGTGTGTGTGTAAGATGCATGGTTGGACCTAATTTAAGACATTTGCTAAATGATCAAGGTGATGCCTTTAAAAGGAAATGTACCAAACTTGCTGCTAAGGTCATAAGCGACTTTTGCCATCTGCTTAATATTTATTACCATCTGCTCCTGAACGAGTCCTGGTACAGGTCCACCTGATGTCAAACTGAGAGAGAGGACGATGGAAAAATCTTTGTTCCAACAAGTATTAGGGCAGAATGTATAACTGAACTATTATCTGTTACTGTACATTATAATAAAAACAAATTCCTCGCAGCAGGTGTAATAAAGAATCTTAATTCTTTAACTTGAATTACTTTGCAGAGCCACTTGAGGACATCATAGACTACTGCGTAGAGACATACAAGGTTGACCAGAACAAATCACTTGAAGAGGATGTTCCAGCCTCAGCTGGTAAATGCCTTTCATTGACTATTTCTTTTTCATTGCCAATATTTTGGATAATGTGCACATAATAGATGTAATGATACCTTACAGTACCTTATTGTATCAATGAGTGGGTTAGCAATAACCTGAGTCAGTGAAATTCTGTATCAATTAACCAAATTTACAAATCTGTGTTGCATTAAAAAAAATGGTTAAGGTTATCTTTTTATTATTGTTATAAGGGATATTTAACTCAATTGTGGAACGAGGTTTCCCCAAAATAAGAGCCTCTTTAAACACAGGAAAAAACTAGGGATTGAAAACCATAACCTCAACTTTCAGCAGCTATTCTGTCACAGGGTAAATCTGCTTGTTTTATGCACAAGAAATTCTCCCAATGCATCTCAATTTGAATATGGTAATATGACGAATGCACGCATGGAAATCATGTAATTTAATTTACCATTTTATTCATTACCATTGGTCCTGCGCATCAGACAAATGAAAAACTGCATTGCATTTTGTAGCTGCAACAGAGATAATTGCAAAAATCCATGCAACTAGGTCCGCATATGTAATATCAAACTTCAAGTATTTTTTTCTTTCAGGTGAATATATGGACATGAGGGGTGTGGCATCTCTAGAAATCTAATTGAAAGAAATGAAATGATTAACATTTCCTTGTAAGCTACACTGTAATTTTTTTCACTGGAATGGTCAGTCAAAATTACTAATTAAGTTAGTAAAGTGACAATGTCAAAATCATTTAAACATGAATAATGAATAGATACTCAAAATTTAGTCAATTGACTCAGTTAATTAGTCAGCCAATACTAAACTTGAAAAGTTAGTCAATTCACTGATTACATTGGTCACAGATTTTTCAAATAACTGATTACGTAAGTTTCAAGACACAATTTTACTTACTGAGACCAATGACAAAGCGATCCAGTCAAAAAGATTTTCAGCGTATCCTGAGATGTTTGTAATATTATTATGCATGACCTGTATTTTCTTTGCACTCTATGAATAAAGCAACAGTGTGAATGCAAATGATTTGTGAGTTTATTTAAAGTTGCCCTGAATGATAGAACCCTTTGCTAAATATTGGTGGTTTCATACACCGTATAATATAACCTTGTGATTAATAATATTTTTTATGAATTTGTTGAAGTGTTTTGTTGATTATATGAATTATTTAGTTATATTTATTAGCATTTTCAAGATAGTTCCCCCTTCCTCTCGCACATCTATTGTCGATGACGTCACAATGACCATTGTTAAAAATATATATCTATACTTATTCTAATAATGGTGATGATGTCACAAAGTTGTTTGAACTCAAGATTATATGTTAGGGATTAATTCAGCAAGAAAAATTAATACAAGAGCAAAGAAAACTTACATGCTAAGCTACATGACCGTAATACACCAGTAAATGTGAAAATTGGAAAAACTTTCTGTGGAATCCCGTCCTATCATTCAGAGTAACTTTAATTCGAAGGGATGTTTTGACCATTCTTGGAAAAGAAGCAGAAAAAAAGGATAACAACAATACTCAATGTTGAAAAAAAAAAGTTTCTAATTATCGTGGTATAAATAAATTATCACATGACATTTTTGATATCAGCCCTTTGTATCAAGCCCTCGAGCAATGTATCTGCAACTCCCTAAAATGCTCATATTGTCCCTCCTTACAGTCAGGCAGATACAAGGAATCTCGGGCAGATTTGTGGCTCTCAGGCACAATACGTGGGCTGATATAAAAAATGCCATGTAATAATATATCCTGAGTCCATTTAAAAGGTCCTTTCTTACCTGGCAATTGATGCAGTGGGGAGACGATAACATGGTAGTGCTTTAAATAGTTGGCAAAGTAGTTAGAGAAGCAGAGAGCACACTTAAAACCTTTCTGAAAGGTAGGCACAACCAGCTTCTCTACAATATCTATCTTGCATTTTGGTACATGGATTTTTGAGCCTTCATCAGTCACTTCATACTCAGATCCCAAGGTACGACTAACTGATACTTTTTGAGGTTCAGTTTTAAGACCGTTCACATGAATTTTACCCAGCAGTTCATTAAAAGTGCTAACACATATTCTTGAAACGTCAGAGAACTCAAGATAGTGTCATCGCAATAACTGTTAATATGGATTTATATTCCATGCCTTCAGCACTCCGGTAAAACACTCCTGAAACTCAGCCAGGGATCTTGTACCCCCTTAAGCCTAAGATGCCAACCTCATTCTGTATGTAATTAATTAATGCCTAATTTCTGTCTACTTTCTTCTTTCTTCTTCTAACAGGCCAGTGTAGAAAGCTTGTGCTGTGTCTATTATTGATCAATGATGACACACTTAGGGTTGAGCTGCTAGTTCCAAATGAAACTCAGGTCTGGTTAGAGATGGGTGTCACATTGTTTCAGTGAGAGAATTAAGAAACCGTAAATCCAGCATCATTCTAACATCAGTCTTATTGAGTTTATATTTCATAAATACAGGAGAATAAAAAGTGGCAATACCATACTCAATAATACCTCATTTCAGTAGTTTTTGTAACTCATGCCGCACAGGTTCTACCATTTTTCCTACTATTGGATACGGTTGATATAGAAAAGGATGTAGAGATTCAACATTTCTGGGACCTTTCACATATATCATTTTATCCATAACATCAACGATATCATTGCCTTTTAAGAGTAATGAAGAGGTTCATTTATCTGCAACATAGACTGGATTATAGCTATGTGAGCTTGATCCTGACCTTTGGAAATCCATAAATGTATAATTTCCTGACACAAAGGTCTGTTTTTTGACTCACCAATGAGCTTTTAGCCATTTCCTATGGCCTTCATCAGCTGTCTGATAGAGCCTTTTTTAGGCAAATTAAGCATCGCCTGCGCCACTTTTTATTGCAAAATTGTGAATTATTGTACCATCTTTATATTTTCTCCGATGACTAAAACAAAAACTGTCTGTCTGTCTGAGCATGCTCAGTGTGTCACATGACTGCCAAGGGAACTGTCTAAGGTCAAGTCGTGTGTGAGGTGGTTGCAGAAGATGGGGATATATCCCAGATAATCCTTCAGACTGAGGATATCCTAAAATTGGTAAATATTTGTCTAAACACCGCCTATTTCGTCTACTAGAAGGAATAAAAAAGTGGTAGTGGCGATGAGTTCACCCATATCCCCATTATTGCGAACTTATTCAAGCTGAAATTTTAACAACATGTCATCAGCACAGCCAAGAACCCTCCGAAAGTATGGTACAGATGTGTTGATGATACATTAACCATATTCCATACTTACGAGGTGGAAGTGTTCATTAACCATCTAAATAGTATCAATCCTGGCATCAAGTTCATCAATGAGGAGGAAATGGATTGCAAACTCTCATTCATAGATGTTCTTGTCCATGTTTTGGATGATTGCAGCATCAAGACCACAGTGTTCAGGAAGAGAATGCACAAACTACACTACTCAAAGTGAAAAGAGACTGCGATAATGCTTTAGACTCTGGGAAAGCTGTTTTCCTTATCCTTTTGGATCTCTCTGCTGCCTTCGACACCATCGACCATGGCATCCTACTTAAGAGACTTAGTAGATTCGTTGGTGTCGAGGGCAGTGCGCACAGGTGGCTGAAGTCATATGTGAGTGGCCGCTCACAGCAGGTTATAATTAACAATTCTGTCTCCAAGTCAGTACCATTGGAGGCGGGTGTGCCCCAGGGTTCTGTGCTCGGGCCCTTACTGTTTCTAATCTATATTCTTCCATTACGCCTCCTGATAATGAGGCATGTCGTTTCATATCATGGTTATGCTGATGACACACAATTTTACATTGAATTCGATCCGAAGTCCGACAATTGCCTCATAAATGCAACAAATACTCTCGAGAAATGCATAAATGAAATTAAAGAATGGATGATCCGGAATAAATTAAAGTTAAATGATGACAAAACCAAAGCTATAATACTTGCCTCGCCTCATCATCATACCAAAATAATGGAGTCAAGTCCTGTCATCAAAATTGGAGCATCTTCAATTGGCGCTAGTAAAACTGTGAGGAATCTGGGTGTGATGATCGACGCAAACTTCACAATGTTACATCAAATTAAGGCAGTGACCAAGTCCATGTATTTCCATATGCGTGGAATTAGACAAGTCAGGCACTATTTAGATAATGATACCTGTAAGAAGGCAGTGATTGGGCTTGTTGTGTCGAGACTTGATTATACCAATGCTGTATTGGCAGGCATTTCGGAGCATGGCACCATCTGCAAATGTCTCAATAATCCTGCCATATCTTCCTACTTCTCTTCTCTGTTTGTCCGCTATTCGCCAACCCGCAGCCTACGCTCAACATCAGGCCTACAGCTCACCATCAGAAGAACCCGGAACAAATATGGCGATAGATGCTTCGACACCTGGGCCTCCAAGCTGTGGAACACATTATCCCACCAAATACAAGAAGCGCCATCTTTTCACTCTTTTAAAAGAGGCTTAAAGACTATGTTGTTTAAACAACCTTTAGAGACTTTATTTGATATGCCTGCTCTTTCTTATTTTAATCTTGTCGATTTTGTAGTTATTTACAGCCAACTATACTTTTAATCTTATATATATATATGTTTACTTTTAAAAATTTCTCTTCTTGTACATCGCAATTATAGGAAAATTACATAATGTAACGCTTGTAAAAATGATTTAAATAAATGAATAAATAAAAACAATAAACAATAACTGAACTTTAAGTCCAACCACCATCTGGAATACAAAAGATCAGTTCTGCGTACTCTCCTGAAGGCTGAACAGAGCTGAGAACCTAGTCTGTCCAGATGAGGACAAGAAGACCAAACGCAGCTATAAAATTATCTGTGTCCCTTAAAAAATCCTGTTCTGTTCTTTCTCTCCCCTTCTAGCTTTATCTTGTTCTTTCTTGGTCCCTGTCTCTCTCTCTATCATTTTCTCTTTTCTTTCTTTCCTTCTCCTTTTCCTCAATGCTTGTTTGTGGTACAGAGGTGCTATTTTCATGCATAGGCGTATCGTTTGGGAAACAGTAAAATTCGGGCAAAAAGGCTAAAAAATTCGGGCAGATGATAGTTATGGAATAAATCCGACTCAACCCGAGCAGTGGGCCGAAACAATAGGGTCATTCCAATTCAATTCGACAAATACCTCCCACTTGACCACCTCTGATCTGCCTGAAAAAATTCTCAGACAAAATTTTAATAGCTTGCTGGACATGTGCAAAATTTTAGCTCATTCCCAATGGGCACACGACGTAAACCAAGACATCGCTATTTAGTGGAGGGCCGGTCTGTTGGTCACGTAGATATGTATGGTAGAGATTATGTCGCCCCAACATCAACACGACATTCGGGTTTTTTTACAACATAGCCACAACGTCGCAAGCTAACGTCGAACTCTTGACATTATCTCACAATATTGTAAAACATTGCCACGAATTTGCATGCTAACGTCATATCTTTGACATTGCTTCACAACGTTGTGACAACATAATTTCAACCATACAGTTCTACGTCATTTGAAGAAAAGGGTGATGTCATTGCAACATTTCTGCAAAGTCGATGTGCCCATGGGGTTATCTTTAATAGTTTGGTTTGGAAAAATTCTTAAAAATACCATGTATAATGAGCTAAAATTTTGCGCACATTCTATAAGCTGCTAAAAGTTTGGCTGAGAATTTTGTCAGACAAATTGGAGTGGTCGAGTGAGAAGATTTTCTGAAACTTGTTGAATTGACATGGAATGACCTAGTACAGCTGTCCCTATTAAACTACATTCAACTGGATGAAACAGAGTTATGCTACCTCATACCAGTGCGTTTCTCTATAAGGGTCATAATGAGCCACCATATAGGACCCACTTCTCTACATGTTCTATCGCAATAGTAGGTTGTTGTCATACTTACCGAATCATTTGTTTTAATTCCTCATCTGCAGGGGCTCTAGTAATAATAATAATAATAGACCCTTATATAGCGCTAATTCCTGCAAACACTAGCGTTTTTGTTGGGGGAAGTTGGTTCGTTTAAGAGCATTTTTTATTGCTTCTCAGATTAGATTTGGCTGAATAATTTTTAAGTCTACAAGGGAGTTTGGTCATTCATCACTTTCCAAGTTGTTAACATGAGTTTGAATTGTATTCTAGCTGGAATTGGCAACCAATGTAGCTGCTTCCTATGCTGGCTTACACGATCATACTTTTTCAATTTTTCAATAAATATAACTGCTGAGTTTTGGCCACTTGAAGTTTATACAATAAGCGACGTGATGTTCCACACAGAAGACCATTCCCATAGTCTAGGTGAGGAGTCACAAGAGTATCGAAACTGTTTTGCAGGTTTCCTTGTCCAATTACTTCCTGATTTTTTAATATTTCATGAATTGAAATAGCCATTCCGACACACTTTGTTGACTTGTTTTTCCGCGGTCATGTTTTTGTCACCTAGATTTCTGATATGATCGACTGCATTATTCTTGACATTGGCGACATGGATTGATGATACTGTTGAGTTTGTGAAGTTAATGTGGACTGCCAATGAGCAGCAGATCAGTTTTTTCTCCATTGTTACAAAGCTTATTTTCAAGGAGAAAGTTCTTGATTTCAGCAATGCACTTTTGCATTTTTACTACCACATTTCTCTGATCTAAGAAAGTTGGCTCGAAAGAGAGAATAAGTTGTTTGTCTTCCGCATACTTTTGGTCTTTCACTTGATTTTTTGCTGCCACTTCGCTTAATGGCATCCTCACCTCTCAGTGCAGCTCGCAAGAAGCTACCCTGACCACATCCACCTGTTTTAATGAAGTATGTCAACATGCTAATTATTCATCCGGCGCCGAAAATCGAGGCTCTGAGAGGTTGCAGAGGCCCTGAAGGGTCAGAAATTAAAACAATCTGACCAATGAGACACATGATTACAAAGTTAGAGATGCATAATGTATGCTTAAAATTTGTTTGTGTTTCTTTGTGAATAGTAACTGTTAAGCTAAAACCAAAGTGTTGTTTGTAATCTTATTTTTGATTTTACGTCTGACATGTTCACAGTTGGATACGCATTACTTTGTGAAACAGTGTCATATTGGCAAATCAGTGAATTAACTCTTCACGCCTGAAGTAGCCTGGAGGTGGCATACAAGTACAGCACTTAATTAATAAAAACAAAATATTTGTTCCACTTCTGTTGAATGAATTTATAAGCATGTAAAGAGAAATTTCTCGTCAATGATGTTTATCCATAAAATTGGGGTTTGCAGAATAGTATAATGTGGGAAATTCTTAGAAAGTAGACAAAGTGCAATATTTGTGAAAATTAAATAAGGTTGAGAATGATAATGTAACTGAATGTATGGCTGGCATTGATGGCAATCATTTTAGTGCAGCAAGATTCCATATGGTGATGCTCTCAATATCATAACATTGAATGAACGTGAAACTATTAAATTATATTGAACTTGTGAATGGTTTTAAGAGAAACAGGTAATTTCTGATACCTTAAGTAGAATATTTTTTTAGACCAAAAAGTAATGGTATTTTATACTTTAGAATGTACATTGTATTTAAATATAATTGTATTTAAACATTTTAATAGTTGTAACTATTCCCCATCCGCATGATTCTGCAATCTCTTAATTGGCAAGCTGAGCTGGGTTCAGTCAAGTGTAGTATATTGTTTTTCGCGGTTTTCTGCATCTGAGTTGTTGTAATCCTCTGGTTTTGTAAGGTGTGATAATCTCAGCAAAAATGACAGTAAAATATTTTTCACAGCTGCTTATCTGACGGCATGGTCCAGGTTTAACATGACCATTCATAATAAGCCCAGAAATATAAACAGGTTACTGATTGGTGAATGCAGTCAGCCATTTAATTATGTAAGTGGATCAATAATAATGAGACTCCGCTCTCAGTCAGGTCTTGAGAGCAGGGGTAGTGTCAACTATCCCTGCGTGAGGAGGATGCTTAATGGAGTGATGTATGAATTAAATAGGATTGGTCCTAATTTTGAACCTTCATTAGGTTTGCCATCAAGCCGCTGTTGCTAAAATATCTCGGTAATAGCAATATTTTTCCTTGGAAACCGATTTTTATACTTATATTTTCAATTTAAACTGTGTTTTGACTGACATTATTACCAAGAAATCTTAAAGCTCACCTGTTCAAGAGTTTTTACAAAAGAATACATTATGCAGAAGTGCAAGTGAGCAGTTAATTTCAAAGTGAAGTACTTCTTATGAAAATATGCATTTTGTAGTCTTTCTGTCTGATATATGGGTAAATAGTTGACATATACCCAGGGGCACATCTAGAAGTAGCCAGGGAGGTAATAACATGGGGCAAATACGTTGCATTTCTTATCTTTTCCATGTTAATAGTTGGCCCTACAAATTAAAGATATATATAACATGCATGACATCCTTCGTTCATGACCCTTTTTGAAGAAAAAGTAACATTCATATTGGTTAATTTTGTTAGGTTTGCCCCAATTTCTTCATTGTGTATGCATGGAAGAGGTGTAATTGTTTGGCACTGGGTCAATGAAAATTCCAAATTTTGTTTCCTTTTTGTCAAAACAAGTTCAACACCCCTTATCATGCAGACTTTCACATGTACAAAGATGCAGATAGATGAATGTGTGAATATTTGAGTACATATTTTTTTGTTAAAAATTCGTGCCCACCTTAAAATAAGTTATATGAAAATTAATACCTCCTTGGATAAAATTCCGAAAGGTGGATAACAAATATAAAACAAGCAGAAGTTAATAAATTATCTTCTGAATCATAAAGTCAATCGAACTCTTGGCACATACAAAAAGTTTCAGTCCTCATGATAAAATCATGATTTAGGACATAGACTCTATTTAATCGTTGCTACGGAATGATTACTTTTGGCAAACATTTCTGTTTTTTTAAATTATTTTGTTTATTCGTTCAGGAAGTACAATTTAGGAAAAAAATTAATTAAGTACCAGTTTATTTTTCAATTTCAATGTTGTTTTTTTTCTGAAGGGCAATTATAATCTATTCAAAGATAACATAATATGTTATGAAAATAATAAAATGTGGAAATTTTACCTTGCCTGCTTGTATACTTATAACATCTATGCAGGTCATTGCATGATCAACTTGTGAGGACAAACTGACAAACTGACTTTGTTTCATACTTATCACACAAATCTGTGTCATTATGCAATCTTGAACATTCATGATCAAGCTATAGCAACTTCATTGGCATACATATCTATTAGTCTATGATAAATGAGCTATATGGTGCTGCATAATTAATCCCCGTACATGGTTTACAGTTTATTTTTCTTTACAAAATTTATCGCTAAGGCAAACTACGTGACAAAATGAATTGATTGAATTGAATTGACAACCCCTACGAATTGAATTAAATTGAATTGACCTCATTCCGGAAAGCAAGTGAATTAAATTGCATTGAATTTGCACTGATGCCCAATTAAATGAATTGAATTGAAAAAAGGTGAATTGTGCCCATCACTGATCATGACAACAGTATGTATGGCCAAGGGTAGCACTTGTGTAAGCAGGTAATATTAAATATAAAAATATATTTGTCCTTTTTTTTCTATGAAAAATGGAAATTTTGAAGACACTACAAAACATGCTCACTAGGGGATGCTTCTGCTGATTCAGAAACATTGGTATGGTAGATGCAATGATTTGCTGTTGTAATACACCAAAAAAAAAACATTATTAAACAGAAGAAATTTCAGATTTTTTGCAGCATATAATGAATACTTGACAGCCTCTCATTTATGACCTTTTTTGAAGATATTAAAATTTTGATATCATAGGTGGCGCCACGCTGGGTTCTGGGGGTATCTTTGGACAAAACTGTCTTTTAATCATTATTTGGTGTGGCACAGACAATAATTTCATCAGTATATACAAACATTTTTCATTGTGAGAACTATGCTATAAAGAGCATACCTTTTTTTACAATATATTTTTTATGGTAGGCCTATAGCAAATGGGGAAAAATACAAATTGGATTGAAAGTACAGATCTATACAAAGTGACAGTTTTCAGTCTACATTGTCTTTGAAAAGGCATGCCTCCGATTCCATTCATTGAACTTTGAACCCCTTCCCAATTTTTAGATCATTAATACAGTAATGGTTGTGTCACATTTTGCTGTCTTACTATAGTTTAGATGTGTTTTAATCAATTTTGCTGTGCTCAACATTACAGATGATGCTCATGCAAACTTCAGAGTTGCTCAGTATTTCCAACATCAATTAATGTTAGGTTAGGCCTATATGTAAAATGTCCCAATGTGCCCTGGTTACCCCTATTTGATATGACATTGATACAATAATTATATCTAAGATTACCAGGTGTAGAGAGCAAGGATCATTAGCAAAGAGATTTAGAAATATTTGAGTTTAGATAAAATCTATAGTTTATAACGCCATTCTAACCTTATCTGATTTTCTAAGTTAGAAAGACAAACATGCTTATCAAATTTTGCAAAAGCATGCTTTGAAAAAAACAAAGACAAAGATAACATGTATCATCAAACACTAAGAGAGATATTTGTTGGCTGACTATGATGATAAAAATCAGATAAGACATGATGACCTCTATTACATGTTCTATGTGACGCACAACCTATAGAATTCAGTTTGAGGCTACGTGTTCCATCTATGCTAAAACATTTTGAGACAGGTATGTGTACTTTTTTACATGAATAAACCCTTATAATATAACAGTAACTAATTTGAAAGTTAATCCCCTAAAGTTCAAGCATATTACAATATTTCTGAATATTAGGTATCTTGTCACCATTTGCATATGCCACAAATGAAGCAAAAAAAAAGTGGTCAAACCAGGCTCATTTGTTTTGCTAGGTCACTTTGAAATAACATTAAAATGTATAGTCAAATGGTAAAATAGTTTGTATTTATGAATAAAAGATAGCTCATGTATTACAGTTTTTTTTCTAAATTCCGATACAATGTTTTTGGGCTTAAATGCAAAAAAAATTCTGTAATGAAAAATTGCGACAACCTTACTTACTTTTTAGCAATGGCAAATCGGCAATTGAATCTTGAAAATGCTTACATTTTTTGCTGATTTGATTCTAGTCCTCAAATTTTAAAGGCAGCTTTTCTGAGTTTTTGTTGTATCCTTTACTTTGAAGCTATGGTAATGATGAACATATTTTTCTCTCATTCAGGAAATGCAATGGATCAAAGGTCTAAAGTTGAACAAAACGGGAAAAAGAGACACTCTAACAACCATTGAGGAAATGAATTTAAGGAAGAGGAAAGTGTACAGCCAACAAAGTGATGAGTGTAATATTCAAGCAAGGAGTGCGGCTTCCAGAGATCAGACTACCAACCAGTCTGACATTCAGACGAGAAGTCACATTTTGTTTAAAACATTAATTTCAAAAGAGAGTGAGGCCAAGGATGAGACCAGCATCAAAGTAGGAAGTAAAGCTTTGAGTCATGCATGGACTCAAGATAAAGACCGGGCTAACGACCAGTCTGACATTCAAGCAAGAAGTCATGTTTTGTTTCAAACATTAATTTCAAAAGAGAGTGAGCCCAGGGATGAGACCAGCATCAAAGTAGGAAGTAAAGCTTTGAGTAATGCATGGACTCAAGACAAAGACCGGGCTAATGACCGGTCTGACATTCAAGCAAGAAGTCATGTTTTGTTTCAAACATCGATTTTGAAGGAGAGTGAGGCCAAGGATGAGACCAGCATCAAAGTAGGAAGTAAAGCTTTGAGTCATGCATGGATTCAAGACAAAGACCGGGCTAACGACCAGTCTGACATTCAAACAAGAAGTCATGTTTTGTTTCAAACATTGAATTCAAAAGAGAGTGAGCCCAGGGATGAGACCAGCATCAAAGTAGGAAGTAAAGCTTTGAGTCATGCATGGATTCAAGACAAAGACCGGGCTAACAACCAGTCTGACATTCAAACAAGAAGTCATGTTTTGTTTCAAACATTGAATTCAAAAGAGAGTGAGCCCAGGGATGAGACCAGCATCAAAGTAGGAAGTAAAGCTTTGAGTCATGCATGGATTCAAGACAAAGACCGGGCTAACAACCAGTCTGACATTCAAACAAGAGGTCACATTTCGTTTAAAACATTGAATTCAAAAGAGAGTGAGCCCAGGGATGAGACCAGCATCAAAGTAGGAAGTAAAGCTTTGAGTCATGCATGGACTCAAGATAAAGACCAGGCTAACGACCAGTCTGACATTCAAACAAGAAGTCATGTTTTGTTTCAAACATTAATTTCAAAAGAGAGTGAGCCCAGGGATGAGACCAGCATCAAAGTAGGAAGTAAAGCTTTGAGTCATGCATGGATTCAAGACAAAGACCGGGCTAACAACCAGTCTGACATTCAAACAAGAAGTCATGTTTTGTTTCCAAAAGAAAGCGTGCAAAACGTTGCAAAAACCATTCCAGCTCAGGGTGCATTACCAATGCAAGCATCTATTCGGATTAAAGACGGAGCTGGGACTCCAACTAGGTGAGTGTTTCATATTACTTTGTCATATATTTATTTTCTTTCACCCGCAAGGGGTAGTGGGGATAGGGTCGTGGAAAGTTGGTATATTTGAATGTCTTTCTTTTTAATGTTGTTGGTATTATTTGCATTTATCTCAAAATGATCAGTGGAGTCAGGCTAAAACAAAAACAGGTTGCGATGGGTTTTTATTGGTTCTATAGGTGTGCACCGGGAGGCCCGGACATTTCTATGGCTACAGATTAAGAATTTATTTTTATTTCTATGATCTGATTTCTTGAGAATTACTTGCGAATTACTCAATATTATCTTACCCAAATGCCGAATGTCTGCATTAATTAAAAAAAGTTAAGGAAAGTTTGGCAGAACTTGTGGAAAACCCCCTCATATCACTATGAAATCTTTTGTACATTCAAACAGAATGCTGTGATATGAATATGTTTTTGATCTTAGAAAAGTTTACATCAGATTCTCTATTAACAGCATTCCTTTTTTAATTTCAGTCTCTATAAGGAAACAGAAGGAAAGATTGATTCTTCGACTACTCTCGACTTGGAACAGGAGACCAATGAGATTTTGGAAATCTCGGGTGAAGGAAAAGTCATTCACCTCAAACAACCACCTTACATTACAAAGAAGCAGGTTAGTAAAACAGATGGTAAAACTGGATCAAAACTAGAAAGTATCATGATTACAAACCTGTGATTTCCTGACAGATTGATCAGTCAGTACTTTTTCTGGCTAAGTTGACAGAAAAATTTCCATTTTTAAGGCCGCTGCAAAGCAAGACAGGTCATTGTCAATTGTGGCTTCTCTGATCAAGGTTTTGGTGTCCAAAGAGAAGTGACTAATCTTAGCCCAGTGACTTACTGAGATATTTCGAATTTTATGATCAGCATTTTGACAAATTTTGTTCACTTGCTTGTTCATCAAAGTTTCTTGAGTTGAAATGGTGAGCCAATGAAGATTAACTCTGTCTTTTTTAATGAAGAAAATTGCGTATTTCAGTTGTGCATTTTTCCATTTTCTTTGTAACATTTTCCTATTCAAGAACTTGGCTATTGAGGGAGACCATGGCTGGTTGTTAAAGGTGCAGGTTGTCACACTGTGTAATGATAATAACTAGTATAACTGATATTGCCATATGGAAATCTTTATAACCATATATTTGTCCAGGCCCATGCTTTGTAACGCAGGATCTCAGCTGTTGCTTACCTGACTTGCCTGAAACTCTGCCAGACATTCTAAATATGTTTGATCTGTGTTTTGCTTCCTTATAAGCATGATTTGATTATTTTCTCTCCTTTAACGACCTTTTTATGAAACCCAAGATAAAACTCCAGACATACTGCTCTATTGAGCCTCACTTTGGGAATAGGCCAAGCTCCATGGCAACATCACATGACACCGCTAATTGACACATCATTGTCACATGGACACTGCTGATTGACATGTTGGTACTATAAAACCTCAAGTGCTGTTTTAAATACACTTCCAGATGTGACACAGAAGCTCCTCTGTATATATGACAGTGATATCCAGGCCTAAATTGACATTTTTGTTTAGCTTTAGCTGTTCAGAAAAATATATCAAGCAAGTACGGTAATGCAATATCATTGCATAATACCTCTTTTACTCCTCAGTTGGGTGCCAGGCACCATTGAGTAAAGACATGTTGTTGTGTTCTCTTCAACACAAATTTCCAGTTAATTTACTAACTTGCCTGGAAATACACACAGGTATAGTAAAGGCCTACATAATGTAGGGGTTCTCCATAGTAACAAAATGTGAACTCAAGACAAAACAATGAAAACATGCATACTGGCGTATTGAGCCTCACTTTGGACTAACTCCATGACAACGTTGTGTGGACTGCATGACGTTACATCACCTGACCAGCTCCACATGCTCTGACCTTGGCCAAGATAGATACAGGGGTGGACTGGGCTGTGTGCCATCTACAGAGGGAGGGGGGGGGCTATGCAAGATGTAAAAAAAAATTCAAGATAAAAGTCAAAACTCTAAAAAATCTGCCATCCAGTTTCTGTGTTGGCTGCTCTGCTAAATATTGGTTTAGAAGCAATGCTTCCATTTGACACTTCCTTATCCAATCCACTGAGAGAGTGAAACCACCAACCTGCATTTAAGTAGGCTAATACAATAGGCCAATCTACCCAAAATCCAAGATAGGCCTAATTAATAACAATTATATATTGGCCATATTCTTAGAGCATGATAAATATCCTAATGAGAAAAACTTATTACTGGTCAGTGGCAGATCCAGACAGTGTGATCTAGAGGGGGCAAGCAAGCATATTATGGTCTATGGGGTATGGTGCTGTGCCCCTAGATCTGCTAATACTGGTAAGGGGGAAATTATTACTATTTATTATCCGGAGGGGGGGGCTTGCTTTTTTTTTTATATAAAAAAATTCTCACTCAGTTTTGATGAAATAAGAAATTCTTTCTTGGCCATCTTGAAATAAAAATTTCTGGTGGGGGATTTTTTAAGAGGGTGTTGCTCTATTTAGGAATGAATATTTGGGGACTTTACGCATGAAATAAATAATTACGGCCTCCATTACCGTAAAATGAAGTTTGCCATGGAGGAAAACTCCATGCCCCTGACAAATAAATGGTCGCTCTCTTGAGATCTAAAGCCTGTTGGGTACTGTTAAATAGAATAATAAAGAGGCAGATGATGATTATCAAACGAAAATATTTTGAGATTATAGTAGAAATTTTTGCAGTGTAGATTGTACAATTGATACCAGAGGACCTTAATATATTACCACTCTACCCGTCGTTAGACGGGTACACTGCTAGTATCTGATAATTCCCCAAGGCCTCAATCTCTCCCCAGCGCTGCTTATTCCCCCTTGCCAATTTATGCCATAATAATACTGCAGCTAAACATTTCAAGCACATGCAACTGAAAATTGAAGATATTTTGCAAATAAATCACAGATATGGTGTAATACAGCAGATGACATTGTGAATCTAATTTATTTTGACAATATTTTGCCATGTAAATGATTTTCCCTGTTACAGTATTAGCATATTTTGAAGAAATAAATTAATAGCAAGGGCCTGGTCCAAAATTACATGACACATTTAAATTAACATACATTGATATGGTGCTGACAAACAGTTATACATTGTCATGCAGTATGTGTGATGTCAGCAGTTTGATGTTAGATGGAACTAGAAAAGGAACTTTACGTATTAGAACAAACAACACACAACAATAACTGTGACTTTGGAGAAAAACTTTTTTCAATCAGCTGTGACAATACAGTGAATAAATGCACACATGTCAAGGGCAATGTGCCCGATATTCCTATATGCTTTATATTTTCTGGTATATACACATGCGCTGAATGCATTTGCTAGGCCTTTGAACAGTGATCATGTCTCTCAATAATTAATACTTCGGCCCATGGTCACTGTTCAAAGTGCTCATTCTTTAAGGTTACTAAGTGGATAAACAGAGGATTTCTACCTCATCACCCAACACGTAAATTTTATAAATTCCCTTGCCTGCAATGTGTATCCATTCCTTGTTATGATACTGATAGGCCACAGTCTGTACCTAAGTCCTTGTTGTTGATCACCATGTCTGAAGTGTGCTGCTGTTTGCATTGTGTAATGCTTTAGCTTGGGGCAAAACCTGGTACTGAAGGAAAATGGCAACAGCAGACTGGAACGCACCTGTTAATTATTTTTAAACATTTTTTTAAGGCAAAGGAAAAGAGACTCGTAGAAATTCTTGTATCAATAAATAGAGCAAAAAATTAACTTCATGTGATATAAGTCAGAATTCATTTTGTATATGCTTACATATGTTACAATCAAATAAAGAAAAACAGTTCTGCAAAATTGGCTACAGGTATGAGAAACATTTCTTGGGACGACAAAATAGGGCATATTTTTAGAGATTTTTGGAAATTTTTTTCATGAATATTGAGTTATTAGAAGCCAAGCTATAGACGCTTCAATTTTGAAATTTAAGATTTTTTAAAGCTAAAGTTATAAAATACAGGGCAATTTCCTTTGGGTAGAGTAGGTCGGAGCAAGAAGCCCGGGTTAGTTAGAGGCCCCCCCAGGCTTATATCCAAACTTACTTTTTTAGTGCATTTATCTATTGATAGGATTGAAGCTAGAGGCGTTTTAGGTGACGTCACAAATTTTTAAGGCAAACAGCACCAAACCATAGTAGAAATTAAAGAAACAAAAATATGTGCATAGTTTTTGTAACTTTGACTAATTCTTTGAAAGGGGTTGTCAGAAATAACTTTGGAAATTTTTTAAAGTGGATATTTGATGGATATCTGCATTGCTTCACTTTATGACCATCACATAAATATGATTTGGATCATGGTTTTTGCATTTTAGTTCAAAATATAGAGGTCAAATTCGAATATGTGGGTTTGGGGCGAGAGGCCCCACATGACATGGGGCATGAGGCTCCCTTCACTGGGGGTCGAAGCTGCTTCAAAAACCATTTTTGAAACAATGTGTACTTTACCTTAAATATTGATAGAATAGCTAATTGAAATAGAAAAAATTTCGGCCGAAATAGAAACAGGGCCAAAAATATTAAAAAATAAATGTATGAACAGAAAAATTCTGAAATTCAGAAAAAGTGAATAGAATACCTTAAAAATGAAAGAAGAACCCTAAGAAATAACTTTTAGGCTGAATGCGCTCGCAAAAAAAATTGCCATATGATTATAATTATTATTATTATTATTATGTTTATTCGTACAGTGAGTAAAATTTGTAGCAAAGAAAAGTAATTTTGTAAATTGAAAGACTTACCCTGTGCATAGCACAGGGATGAAAGAGTCAATTTCAAAATTGGAAAGTCCACATTCCATCAGTCCAAATTTACAATTTAACAGTTCAATGATAGCTCTTGCTGTGGCTCTCGATGTTGTCGTAGTGCATGATTCATTGCATTGGAGCTTGATCTTTGAGCATAATGAACTGTCATGAAAGTCGAGGTTACATTTCCCTCTGGCATAATTACAGTTCAGGGCAAAAGGTGACCTCTTCTCGTTTAGGGAATTTCTCAGAATGTACCTTACAACCGGAAAGTCATGGTCCAACCCACACAAACCAAATTTGGCGAAGCGGCTAATGATCAAGTGTTCAATGCATGCAGATTCAGTCAATGATGGAATCAAGTTACAGTGTGTTCTGTAAGGGATACCCCACAGACGACGTACGCTTTTCCTGTAAGCCACATGTAACTTTTGTAATTTGTGAAGGTTACATAATTGAACTCCATAAAACGAGGTGCAATAGGAGTGAAACAGTCTATTTTTCACAACAGGGGCAACATTTCCAAATTGAGGCAGAAATAGATTAAATTGCCTCTGGAACGAACCAATGACGTTGTCTAAATCATCATGATAAGGATCAGAGAAGAGTCTGTGCCCTAAGTGAACTGCACTCGGGGAACTTAACACAGTACATCCTTCAACCTGCACACTGACTGGACCAGAGAGTTTATCTTTTGCTGATGTGAATACCAGCAACTGGCTTTTTGTTCCATTAAACTTAACTTTATAATCCTTGGAGTAATCCTCACAAATACGCACCATTGCCTTCAGCCCATTTAACGTTGGAGATAAAAGGCACACATCATCAGCATATGCTAACGTACCACAGAAATAAGGCCCTATGAAACATCCTTCTCCACTGCTCTGCAAGGAATCTACTAAACCATCGACATAAGTGCTGAAGAGTGTTGGAGATAATATCCCTCCTTGCTTCACACCATTTTTGGCTTTGAATTGATCAGAAACAATACCATTCCATTTGACGCGGAGTTTTTGATTAGAATACAAGTTCATCAGACATCTCAAATAGACAGTACAGCATTCATGCCCCGATTCAGTAATCCATTGAAAAGTTTCCCATACTCCACACGATCGAACGCCTTACTTGCGTCCAGAAAAAGGGCATAAACCTTACTGCCACAGTTAGTAAAATGTGCCGCCACCTCTTTCAATAATCCAGAACATAGGGTTGTTGAACATCGCTTCTTAAAACCAAACTGCAGATGACTAGATGAAAGGGAAACCTGTTCCCGCTCCAAAATGATTAAATCCAACAGGCGACCAATGACACTACTAAGAGTAATTGCCCTGTACTTATCTGAGCAATTGATACCAGCCAAGGACTTGGGTATAGGAGACATAGTTCCAACACGAAATTCACTTGGTACAACCCCATGAACAAGAATGGCGTTAAAGAGCAATGAAAGAACCACAAAAAGTCTCTTTGTAATAATAGGCGGGCTTCTTGCGCGATGGGTGGGGTAAGAAGGCCATTTTAAGTTTTTTACAAAAATGGCCATAACTGCTTTATTAAAATTGGTAGACATTTGCGTCACTAGCTATTAGTAGAGCCAAGTGATGCAAAAGCATTCAAACAATTGCCCATAAAAAGTTGGCCAAATCGCACCTCGAAGTTAAGAGGGGCCGCATGCCCCGACCTACTCTATGCTATGGTCCTTCATAATCTACATGTAACAAAAAATTTTCATGAAATCCATGAAGACCTTCATCAATATTTTTTGGCTACGTGTGAGAGTATAATGCTATACACCATCGGAAAGCTGAGAAACATAGCTTTTTTGTGATATGTGAAGATATAGGTATTTTAAAATCGCACTTTTGGGCGTCCGTACCCCCAACAGTGATCGCTCGAGCGGTCTGTAACTTTATGGGATTACTACAATAGGGTAGGTCTGTAGAAGTACCTGCATTGAGGTTGATACGGGCATTCCTTCCTTGTTTTTCTAAAAATTTCCAGGAAATTTTCCGAATA
Source organism: Platynereis dumerilii (assembly GCA_026936325.1). Lineage (NCBI taxonomy): Eukaryota > Metazoa > Annelida > Polychaeta > Phyllodocida > Nereididae > Platynereis > Platynereis dumerilii. The sequence goes on from JAPTHN010000180.1 coordinate 100,747, forward strand.
TCCAAATTTTTGAAAATTCATATCTTGAAGTGTGTTCATGAAATCTCCAAGAAGATCCTTTCCGTACTTGAAACTTTGTCAAGATATCTTATAAAAAATTGGCAAAGTTAAATTTTGTTTGGGTCACCTCAAACCGTTAAGAAAATTTTTTCGAGATGACTTGCCAGTATCACAAAATTTGATGATGCTATTCAGCACATACCAGCGCGCAATCAATTCGCATATCAGTTTTCAGTTTCAAATGATAACTGTAATAGCTGTTGAGTAATCACTGTTTTTCTGAGCTGAAGAAAAAACTATCATGCCAAGACAAGTTACGGAGATTATCAATGTAATCCCCCGCAAGCGGTGGGGGATTATAATAATAACATGGATTTTTATAGCGCTAATTTCAGTAAACTGCTTATCAGCACTTTTTCAGATCAGATCACTTTTTTTAACAAATGTGTTTTCAGATTCCTCTTGAAGTTTTCTCATGTCAGGCCAGTTCTCACTTTTTCAGGCAAATTGTTCCAAAGATTTGGCTATTTTCGTTATTGTTGCATGGGGCAGGTTACGCTAATAGCAGTTGGTGGTTGCTCCTCTGATTATGTTCCTGTTGAAATTTGACCAGTTCTTGAATGTATTGTGTTGCTTTGTTGTTCACTGCCTTCCACGTAGTGTTCATCAATTTGAACTCAATTCTTGCCACCATTGTTAACCAATGCAGTTGATTCCTACTCTGGCCGACACTGTCATGTTTTTTCAAACCCTCAATTAGTCGAAGTGCTGAGTTTTGAGCAACCTGAAGTTTATTTAACAATCAAAAGGATGTCTCATTCAAAAGTCCATTCCCGTAGTCCAAATCAGGGGTGACAAGAGCAATGACAGGCTGACGGCAGTTTTTACTATTTCTCTGTGAAGATTCTTTTGAAGTGAACATAACTATGTCGTTCGAAATATTGACTCCATATTGGACATTTTTTAGAATTCAGCACTCGGGGTAAATTGTCACATACTCGGAGCAGGTTGTCACATACAGCGGGCAGGTTGTTACAGATTTGGATAAGTGTTCAGATGCGAGAAGTGGGACTCTATAAGCCAGATCCTGACTAAGAGAAGTTATTTTGACCACAACATGAAGAATCCTCTACTTGCCCAGTGCAGACCTCAACAATGATGTGACTTTGTACAAGGGTGCTAGAAATTGTGACTTATTCAAGCGAGAGGAAAACATTCTGATGAATGCGGATTTTTTTGCAAATTCCTTTGTAAATTTGAAATTTCCATATTTAGACACTATGCCATTTCTGCATACATCTTCAGTCATCAGTAGCATTTAATAAACACCAGTTTATATTTTGGTCTGTTTTTATGTCTGAAAACCAGACCCTAATGGGTAACAACCACCTTGGAAAGTGTGACAACCTGCCCCGTATGTTTTGTGACAACCTGCTCCAACTGATGATGATGCAAAAAAGGGGTGACCAAGGCCATTCTTATCATTCTTTTTCACTATTTCTCCTTGAACGATGATTTGAAGAAATGTCTACATTGTATGTATATTAACTGTTCCTTTTTAAGAAACCATTTGACAAAGACTAGGATGACAAGCAAGTTGCAGGTAAAACTCAACTTTTTGCGACAGGAAATTTTTGATAGACTGTGTGTCTACCCTCCCTGCGTGGGGTTAAGATTTCTCAAAAAGACGGTGGGTTATATAAGCAGTAAACAATGATTGGTTGAGTTGTGTAACACTCAAGTGCAATAAAAAGTGTGACAACCTGCCCTTGTGACAACCAGCCCTGGTCTCCCCTAGTCGTTCATCATAGATTTGCATAATATTGATCATCAACTTAATTGCATTCAGCCACCTGACTTATTGGAGCAATGTAGGAGTTGAATAAGTTCTGATCCCTGATGAATGCCATATTTTAGATGAAGTTTTTTTGATTCATAGAATAGATCAGAAAACTGTATAATTGAGTAAAAGTTGGTCAATATTATTTTTAGATGATATGAGATGATCCACATTAATTAAAATGTTTGGCAACCGGTAAGGTAAATATGATAGAAGTAACAGTATTGAACATCATGTTGTGAAAAAAGAGTCAAACATTTTGTCAAAATCAAAAAGAAAAGCATGCATCAGTCCTTTGCCAGCTTAGCCGAGTCCTTGATGTTCTGATTGTTATTTACATGTCAATCATGGGTGACCGTACATTGATTGTAAGTATCTTCTTGGTTTCTACTAATGTTCCACTAAATGTATTTCAGGCCGAAAATATAAGCAAGATGGAGGACCCTGAGCACGAGAGATGTGATTCGGAGCATCAATTTGTCAGTGATATGGACAAGAGGCTTCCATTGCCAAATCAAACAGAAAAAGTTGAGAGACCATCAAGAAAAATCCAGGGTGCTACTAGTTATGACACAGATCCTAAGGGGGAAAGCAAGGATCAGTGTGCTCTACCACCTCCAGATGCATCAAATATCGCTTATGAGTCACTTCTAGACAAGCTTGGCCTCAGGGAGTACTATTCTGGTAAAATTACTGTTGCTGAAGCAATTGCCATACGAAAAACTTCCAAGGACAAACTCACTGACCTGCCTTGGAGAATTATCCACCAACTTTTTCTGTGTGATTTCCGGGCAAGAGATGATATTCTCTCTGAGGCATCACAACCAAACCAGGTATCTCAACGAAACCAGGAATCAAGTAGCAGAGCTCATGGTCTTGAACTAGATGACTATTTCAATACAACCAGCTATGAGAACAGCAATGAACTCAGCACACTAGATGTCCTTGTGGTGATATTTAGTTGCTGTGACAGCTTCTTAAAACAGGCACTTGCACAAAAACTGTTTATGTGCAAGCTGGCTATCCCATTTCTATACCCATTGTGTACTCCAGCTAAACCAGTGCTATCATTATGGGCACTCAGAGGTATTGAAGTCAATGACAAGTCAGTTACTGATACACCCTCACCAGTTGTGGTCTTTCTGAAACTAGGAAATCTTCCTCAATTTTCCAAGTCCAAACTCATAAATGGCATACTGAATGACAATAACCTTAATCACCATACATTTGTGAACTATCAGAGCAAAAATGGAAGGGTGAAGAAAATATTGTCAGATGGTTTGATTGAATGCAGCTGGAAGATCCAGGACAAACTGTCTTGTATGTTTCTGAATTTGAGAGGAGATGTGTCAACACTCGAAAACCAGCGCAAACTTCTGTGTGACCTTTCATCGACAGTTGTAATTCTTGTAACAGCCAAAGGTTTAGCTGCACATGCTGAAACTTACAAAGAGATCTGCAAGGCGTCCAAGAAGGTCATAGTTCTCATACTTGCAGAGCAAGGCAGTAGTATAGTTGTATTTCACTCCCATCTCAAACATTGCAGAGATTTGGTTGGAAGAGAAAACTTTGAAAAAGCTGAATTAATTTTCAGTAAATTACAAGATGGACGGGATAAGAGCAATACCCAATTGAAGTCTGAAATATGGAATGCATTATCAGAACATCTCATGGACTGCACAGGACCAGTTCTACAAGACTATATGCAAAAGACAGACAATGTATTCGCTGATATTGATGAAAATATTCCTGCATGCCAAGAAGGGAAAATACTTGCTGAAGAAATTAAACTTTCAGGAGGGAGTCGCAAAGACACACTGCTGCCACTACAAGGACAGGAATGGCAAAAATGTTGTAAGCTTACAAAGGACCTACACAGGACAGCGGCGACTGAAGGTCTTACAACACAGCAACAAAAAGAGGAAATTGAGAAGGAGATATGGTCATTACGAGACAGCCAGCGCAAGAAAACGTTTACTATTCCTCAAGCAATATCAACCATTTTCAAAGAAACAGGTGAATCCGTATATATGTTTTTCCTCAGTTTGATCAAACTAATGCTTGACAAGGAATCCAAAACAAATTTAAAACCTTTGCGTCTTCGGTACAATGAAAAATGGGAAGAGCTTCTAGTAAAACAGGGAACACAAGAAGATATTTCTGTGATTCAAAACCTAAATTCACAGGTTAAAAATTTAGAAAAGGAAATGGTCGAAGTCTCTATTGGCCTAGAACACTTGTTTAGAGAGGTGGGACAGATGTTTGAGGCTTTTCATGCAAACTCCAGTCATGATGACATAGGAATGGTTAAACATCTGCCATGTATTGCTGCAAGACTCCTTATGAGTGGCCAGCCCCTGGAACTGTTGGATGGTGATGTACCTGGAATCCCCTTACATTGGATAGAAGCAGTATTCAAGGAACTCAATCAGTTAACAGATCGCAAACCCATGTACGTAATGTCTGTTATAGGGGTACAGAGCTCTGGGAAATCAACCTTACTGAACACCATGTTTGGGCTGCAGTTGGCAGTCAGTGCCGGAAGATGTACTAAAGGAGCTTACATGCAGCTAATAGAAGTTCATAGAAGTGCAGGTTTCCCATTCAGCTACATTCTTGTAATTGATACAGAAGGACTCCGCGCACCGGAGCTTGCATCAGCAAAACGTGTTTCTGATAATGAACTTGCAACACTGGCTGTGGGTCTGGCTGATATCACAGTGATAAACATCAAGGGTCACAACACTTCGGAAGTCCAGGACATATTGCAAATTGTGGTCTATGCATTTTTACGGATGAATTCTGCAAACACAAAGAAAGATTACCAGCCAAAGTGTGCATTCATTCATCAAAATGTTATTGACATGGACGCCCAAGAGAAAATGGTGCAAGGCCGCCGAAAGTTATTACAGGCACTTGATGAGATGACCGAAGAAGCAGCCCTTAGGGAAGGCAGAGGAGATGTGACCAGATTTTCCGATGTGATTAATGTTGATATCATAAATCACAACTGGTTCTTTCCCGACCTCTGGCTCGGCAATCCACCCATGGCACCAGTTAATCACAAGTACAGTGAGCAAGTGGAAAAAGTAAAAAACTGTTTGCTTCGTAATATTACAGGGCAGCAGACTTTTCTCAATGCCTCTGGTCTGCTACTTCGTATTAAGGACATCTGGAATGGGATTTTGTGTGAGGATTTTATATTTTCATTCCGCAACACTCTTGAAATTAAAGCATATGGGATGTTGGAAGCTGAGTACAACAGTATGATTTGGCAGCTACAGGACATGGTGAGGTCCTTCATGGAAGGTGAAGCCAACACAAACATGAGGAAATGTCAAACAGAAGATCAGTTGAAAGAAATGTTACAGAAAATGATGGGTGCAATGTCAAACAAAATAGACAAAACAACTGAAACTCTTGCTGGGAAACTGGAGGATTATTTCGAAACTCATAAATACAAAGAAATCATGATTCAGTGGAAAAGCTCAAAGTCACTCGGGTTGAAAAATGAAGCCGCAAAGCAGATTAAGGAAAGCCGAAGGATATTGTCTAATTTGAAAGAAATATGCAGATTGAAAATCCTTCAAAGTGATGAATCATCACCATATCTACAGGAATTTGAAAAGCAAGCCAATGACCTGGCACTGAGAAAAAGAGGATCTGAAATGACGGAAAGAGAAATGAAAGAAGTGTTTGCAAAGGAATGGATGAGAGTCAAAAAGCAGTTTTTGGAGAAAGGGGAGAATATAAATATAAGCTACTTGATGTCACATGCTCTTAGTCACTACTTTCGTAGTCACAAAGAGCTACTTCGAAAGGAACTGTCATGGAATGAACTGGAAGTGTCTCTTCCCTTAGCTTCCTTGGTAGAAAATATGTCAATGATTGATGAAATAAAGCAGGCCTCTCCAAGGGGCACACTGAAATCAGCATGCAGTGGGTTGGAAGCGGCAGATCGGAAAATAGGGATGACAGACAAAAACACTGCTAAAAACCTTGAGAAACTAACATCAGATGCCTTAAGTGAAATGCAATGCAATATTGATGACAACTGCAATCCCCTGGAGACCTGTTCAGTTGGCAAAATCAATGCAGTGGCCCATCATACAATGCAGAATTTGGCAGGAATAGAAAACAAATTCATTTTGTCACCGGATTTTAAGGGGAAATTTGCAATGCTTGTGGCTCGCTATGCTGTGCAGAAATTTGAGAAGACACAGAAAGAATATATTGACAAACACAGCATTCACGCCTGCTTGCAGATGTACAAGGAGAGCATGTGGTCTATATTCAAGAACACCATCGAAAACAGAAATGAAGAAATAATTGCAGCTGAACTCTTTTGCCATCAAATTGAGGAAGTTTCGATTAACCAGGTACAAAGCATGACTGTTATAGAGATGCAGACAGACATTTTGAATGAATTTGGACACAGCAAACTTCACTTATTGACACAAATATTGGAAGAACTTGCCAAAAGTGAGGATTTTGAATTATTCACTCGATACATAAAGGATTGTTCTGGGTATGCCTCTCAGTGGCTGAAAGACTACACCAAACACAGATGGTTTGAAGAAAGAAGATATTCAAAGTATGGTGAGGTGGCCACAAATGTATTACAAGCTGAATTTCAGGATGTTTCCAAAGCAGTTTATAATGCCACTGAATCTGTCCTTTCAAAAGGCAGAGCAAAGGAAAAAATGATGAGCTGGATTGAACATATTTGTAAATTTATTGATCTACCATTGTCAGGAAGCGACTTCTTCAATGTCATGAGCCAAAGAAAAATTTCCAATTTCGAAAATTTCAAGAGAAATATAGATAATGAACTGGAAACACTCCAAAAGAGACACATCGAAACACTTCATAATCAAACTGCTTCAGATCTTGCCTCCCGTGGCATTGATCCACACACTGTAGTGTTCAAAAGACTCTGGGGTTGCACTGAAACATGTCCCTTCTGCAATGAGCCTTGTTCAAGGACAGATCCTGATCACTACAAAACTGATGGGATGTGTCACTTGTGTATAAAACACCTACCAAAAGGCATTAGAGGAATGATATGGGATTCCTCCAAAAAACTGAATACTGATAGCTGTGGATTTGCCATTCACAAGGAAGATATTTTCTCATGTCAATCTTGCGATTTCAAATGCAGGAAACATGGCAAATGTAAAAAGACAGGATCTGACTGGCAGTGGCATAATTATAAAGATTACAAAGAATTCTTCCCAGAATGGGACATCCAGCCAGATGAGTCTGACTCCATGTGCAAGTACTGGCAGTGGTTCATGGCAAAGTACAACCAAGAGCTCGCCAAATACCATGAAAGGAAACCTGCAGATATTCCTGCTTCATGGCAGAACATTTCCAAAGAGGAAGCTGTAAACGATTTGAGGAGTACTATAATAAAACCAACTCAGGGTGGTGGATCAGTCGACTGAAACCCATGAGTGGTCTGGCTGGCGGAGGAACTCACGAGTGCCTTGGCAGAGCATACGCTGACATGCTTTGCCCTAGTGGCTGGTTTGCAAATCTGCAAGCACCAGTGAGTGGTCCACAGAAACTTAGTGTGAGGCACTACTTCTTACTCCTTAGTCCACAGAAAGGACAACAGATAATATAAGAGAGCTTTGTGGTCACAATTTAGTTGCTGCCTTGACTTCTTACTCTTTCCTTGAGTACCCCATGGAAAAATAACAATCTAAAGCTAGATTGTAGCAGTTACCTTCTTTTAGTGAGGTTCTCTGCATTTCTTGGTTTGTTGTATATCAATATATAGGGAAAGGAGAAAATAAGGGTGTTTTCCTAATGGCCCGTAGTTAGATTATGGGAAACATCAGCTCAGTTTCTGTGACTGTAATTTGAACATCAAACCAACAAAAGGACATTGTAGAGAATACAGAAAAATAGCTTGCAAGTTTTCATAACTGGGCAATGAGTAGTGTGGTTGGTGTATCGCAAGGGTCCCTGAATTAATAGTATGATTACTTTAATTTTTTCTCTGCGTCAAGAGTGAATGACAAATATTGTTTCATGTCACTGATATTTTGTGTATTCATATCTATATAGGCCTGTATATTACTTATGAACTTACAATTTTTTGTTTCCTGATACACTGTATATTATTATTATGACAAAAACGCTATGTTGGAGGCCACTATTTTGTATGGACAACCAAATATAACAAATACATGCGTAGTGTATAGCATTTCCACTTGAATTTCGTTGATCGATCTTGTAGATGTTTTTGTTTTGTTTTAAATTTTTATGACTTCGATATATTACACTAATCATTGACACTTGTATCTGTTTGATTGTGTAGATAAAGATTTTGTTCATGCTTTATTTTATGACTTTGATATATGACACATGTATCTGTCGATTGTGTAGATATCGATTTTGTTTTAAATTTTTATGACTTTGATATACACTAGCAATTGTGCAGCATACGAATTACGTACGTAAATTCTACGTACGAAACTCACAAAAAAGGGCCGATCCGTAGTATGTACGTACCTTCATAAAAATTTCACATAGGTACTTTTCAGTTACTTTGGCCATTTTGGGGCAATATGGTTATCATAAATGTTTTAAGTTTAAACCTTGCATAGGCCTATCTAAAATAAAATCAGCAAAAAGATCAAGTTAAAGCCCCAAAAACCAACTTAAAACATATTAAATCCATACGAAAATTTGCGTATGTTTTACGTACGTAAATTTTCGTATGTATTTTATATGTGAAAACAACCAATTTACGTACGAAATATGCAAGAAAGAGCATCGTAGTTTTACGTACGTTGCACAATTGGCCATTTATAACACTAATCATTGACACTTGTATCTGTTTGATTGTGTGGATATAGATTTTGTTTAAATTTTTTATGACTTTGATACGACACATGTATCTGTCAATTGTGTAGATAGGAATTTTGTTTTATTTTTTATGACTTTGATATATGACATTAATCATTGTCTCTTGTATCTTTTATTGTGTAGTTATAGATTTTGTTCATGCTTTGTTTATGACTTTGATATGTGACACATGCGTCTGTCGATTTTGTAGATAGGAATTTTGTTTCTGTGTTTTGTGACTTTGATATGACACATGTATCTGTCGATTGTGCAGATACAGATTTTGTTATAATTTTTTATGACTTTGATACGTGACACTCTTGTATATGTTGATTATTTAGCTATAGATTTTGTTCATGCTTTGTTTTATGACTTTGAACTGTGAGATGTGTATCGTTTGGATATGAAGTGAGTTATAAATCATGGCAGATGTGTGAAGGAAATGTATGCGTGCTTGTGTCCAAGCAGGGTTTTTGTGTATATAAATTGCAGCAACCTGTTTGATGAACAAGGGAGCTACACACGAAAGACAGGAGCATCCCTCCATTGCACACTCGTTTACACTTGCCCTGTCAACAAGTCCAATAAAATTCTGAAGTATTATAATCCTTCACAGCTTTTTTCTGAAATATGTATAATTTAGATAATTGTTTGTGTTTTTCCTCGAAGAAATATTTCGAACAACAAACAGACAGCGATTAAACATTCAAACATAGATACAATTGCTTTGAATATCTCGAACTGTTAATTCTGTTTGACACACCAGAGGAAGATGAATTCTTTTGTTATACTCCACCAAGCCAGTTTTCTATTGTCTTTTGCCGTGGTATAACCAACAGATTTGTTAGGACTCAAAAATCATTCAAGTGTGATCGTTATTTGCATGTCTGTGGCCAAGTTTATCACATTTGGGTATTGTAAGTGGACTGGGGCATTAGGCATCCCACAGAGCAAATCTAATGATTTCATGTGAAAGCTTGAAGAAAATAATGAAAAAGGCCATACAATTCACTTCAGTTGTAATCACTTAACATGTTAAAGTTTTGTTTTTTGAGAAGTCATGTCAGAGTTTGTCACACACAATGATATTCCAGTGAAACAATGCAGCTGTGGAAACAGGTCCTAAAACAGCCTGAGAGTGGTAAAAAGCTTAGGGTCCATCAAAAAGACTTTACACACCCTGTATAGCAGCCATAGGACAAGCAGCAGTACCAAGTGTACCCTCCTCGTGACTTTTATTGGGGGGGGGGCTGATGTCAGGTTGTGGGAATAGCACAAGGAGTGCACAATTGTACACAAAATGCCATTTTTTACATGTGAAGCTGTTATAGAGATTGTGTTAGGTCTTTCTGATAGACTGTACAACTTTTTGATGCCACAGCTATTGTACACACAGTTTGAGGACTTGTTTCCATTGCTGCATTGCTGCATAGGAATATCATTGTGTGTGACAAACTCTGGTCCAACTTCCCGAAAACCTAAATTGTTAACAAGTTAGATGGCACTTATTGAAGTGAATTGTGTGCCACACTTTTAAAGCTGTTGTGGTAAAGATACATGAAAATGAATTACCGCTGAAACTTGCAGCTAGACCGACAAATTCTTTATTGACCTGTGTAAAAAATATACACCCTGCCCCATATGGGCTTACAAGTCATCAAAACAATTCAAAAGTAACTTTAACAACAAATTTTCTAGAAACTAAAATATTTAAACATTTATAATCACATATTTATATTGATAATCACATATTTACATTATTTAAACAACAAACTTCTTCTTCTTTGAAAAGCTTTAAACAAATATTCTGCGGTAAATTTAACTAAATCTTTGGACATGAACAACTTAAATTTTTCTTGTAATCATAAAAAGTTAAAATCCACACAATAATCTAAAACACAGGTTAAAAGTAAATTACATAAATCGTTATAAGTATTACAATGGAACAAAATATAATTTTCCTCTTCAAGAAGGTGATCCCATGGCCATTAGTAACTATTGACCAGTATCTATTTTACCTTTGCTTTCCAAATTACTTGAGCGTTTTATGTACAATAGGATGATATCTTTCATAAACAGCAACCAGCTTCTATATAAATATCAATTTGGGTTCCGAGAAGGTTACTGTACCAATATGGCACTTGTGATAGCAAGAAAATGACAATCAAGTCAATGCTATATTTCAGATGATTTATTCATCATGTTTAAAAACCCTGTAAACCGAATATACACAAAATCAAAGACAATCCACAACATTAAAGAAACAAGTGCCACAAAGTTGAATTAATATGACTGACATAAGTTGATCTAATATTAATGACGAGAAGTGTAGGTTTGACAATTGAATAATTATTTGATAAATTAAATTGTAAAGTTCTAATAGGAAATAAATACTGAAGTGAATATTCACAATATTCCACCGAGGTAAATATTTATATTTAATTAGTAATATTAATAACCAGTGAACAATTATAATTCATAATGGAACTAGAATCGCAAGCGATGATAATATGACCGCGGACAGTCCTGGACGCCTTTTGGTTGCGACGTGCAATCAAGTGTGATTGTGTCGATCCAGAGAAGATGAAGAACAATTTTTGTATATTGAATGGAGCTTGTTTAGCCCTAGCGTAAAAAAACTCAATTGTATAATAATAATAAAAAGATATATACGGTTGTTGTTGTCCATGGCATAGTGGGGCCTCTATTTAAGGGGGGCTTTTATTTGAGGGGCCTATATTCAAGGACTCCGACAAGAAGCCTCTATTCAAGGGAGGCGCATATGCGAGAAAGGTCTCTACTCAAGCGGGCCTCAATAGATGGGCTCTTTTGAAGTATTTAGCCCATGTAATGGTCCCCCTCCCCTCAAGCCATTTCTAGATACGCCCCTGCGCGGGCCACCTATATGCCCATCTGTGAGTGTATTTAAAAGTGTTAAAACAGGCCAAGAAGCATACCTGACCTTGATTACTCTCAAGAATATGAAAAGAAAAGAAGGGCTCGGCTGTTGAAAGTAAAGTATTTTAACCGACATAGGCTAAGGGGTCGACCAGAAGATAGTTGGGGGGGGGCTATGGACTTTACCCCCTGGACGATCTTTTTTTTTCGTTCGCAGCGCGTCGACGAACAATTTTTTTGCATGGGCACTCGCGACAAACTTTTTTGTCTGAATTTTAACATTATGATACCCTAGCTACAGGTGGAAACAATTTGTTTTGTTTTTTCATGTGCTGAACAAACTTTTTTTTTCAGTTTCAAGTGGGAAACAATCTTTTTTTTTCACCAAATATCCATAGGCGGCCAACTTTCTCCTGCTTGCCAATTTTACCCATTCTACGGCAGGCCTATATGAACGCAGATACTGGGGTATGCAACCCCCCCCCCCCCCGAATTTCAAATTATATATAACCACTTGAATTTTCAGCTATATCGAGATGCCTTTGCCAAAATTAATACGTAATACCAGCGGGATGTCATACAGAAAATAGAAGCTCCAGGTCACTCAGAATTTATCACACATATACACAGTCATGTTGGCTTCCAGTGGGGTAATGAGTGGGGGGGGGGCGGCGAGGGCAGTGCTAACTAGATTGATGATATATTGCAATTCTTGATATACATTTTATGATCCTATACGTCCTCACACTTTCCTGGTTATTTTCATGTCTTCTGTCTCATTCAGCTATTCAGCTGCTGGGAGAATCAGAAGTCCTTCTCATATTATAACAGTATTACATATTTATCTTTAAGTATAACATTTTGCGATCGCCTGGGTTGGCCTGACTGCCCCCCTGAAATTAAGGCTACCCGCCCCCTCTCCCCCCCTGGCAAATACCTGGCTACGCCACTGTTGGCTTCCGAGTCCTTAATTAAGTTAGAAATCCTTTACCGAAGGGGTGGCTGCTCCCCTGCCACGCCCTCCAATACGCCTATGGATTCTGGTTTCGAAACAAGAGGCCATAGAAACTCCAAGGAGTGACAGGTAAGATGATTGAAACCTTAGCCATTAGGTTAGTCAGCAACAATACTGAGGATGAGCTAAAATTGAATTGTTCACAATAGTGTCCGACACTGAACTGGAGCAATCCATCATAAATTCACTCTTCTGACAGCAAACCGTGAGATACAATAGGCCTAAAACAACGAATTCCATTGATGAAGACTTAAACACAGTTGAAAAAAAAAAACAGTTGATAACACTTTGAATCCATAAAATAATTTGAATAATGTATCAGCAAATGCGGGTTGTCAAGAATCATTCAAGAATGTGAATTAAAGATTTTGAAGAGCAAATATAACCGGTCTTTAACATCTTAAAAGAGCATTCTTGTGTAAAATCTCTTTCGTAAAATCCTATGCAAAAATTTGGAACCCTTTTTTTCTGCTAACCACAAGATATCATAAGACAGTTATTTGAAGAACAATTTCTCTTAAAACATTCAAGCCAAGTCGAGCCTTCAACAGGGCATTATTTATACAGTGTGAATATCAGTAGCTAACTTATAATTCATAGAAACTGCGAAAAAATGTTTATCCAGAGACTTCAAGGACCCGCGCCCCCTAGGTGCAGTCCTGGATCCACCACTGCGCATCATGTCATAGACCAGATAATTATGTTGATGAGGTCCCTTGCTTGTCACTGGCCTCTGTGAAACATCTGAAGAACCTGTAATGTATTAAGATTGAAAATTAAGATTTCAATAGCCAATGAGTTAAAATGAGGTTGTCAGGTGGAGTCAGAAATAAATCAGCTGACTTCTGACTGTATCTGGGTTCTTGAAATTATTGATAAAAATTTGGGGGAAAAAATCTTTATTATAGCTGTTAAAAATTTAATATTTTAAGAACTGATTAATCCAAAAAATGTCAATAACAAGAAAATCCTTATATTCTTACTGGTCTTACCTCCTTGATTCTTGGAAAATTAATTCATTTTCATACAATTTACAGAGATTTAAAATATAGACCTACATAGATATTGAATTCAATTATTTAAAGAAAAAGTGTAGCTAGGATACACCTAAATAGTGCATCAAAAAACTACCAGTTGGCTTGAGGACATTTTGGCAGTAGTTCAGTAGTGGACTTATCTTGACACCTTTTCATTTTCTGATAGTGTCAAATGGAATAGGTATATAGCATGGGGCCCTTGTCCTGTAAACAAGAAAATTTATATCAGCATGGGGCCCTATACTTGTAAACAAAATAATTTGAATAATGAAATCTGGCTTTGTTTATTTTAAAGTAGGGCCCATGTGTGTAAAAAAACCCTTATTAATTATTTAAATTGACTGTGTTAGATGTCATCAGCAGGGACCTGACATGTTAAAGATTAGTGGAGCTTCATAGCAGGTCAGTGGCCACTGACCTACCATGCAAGCTTGTAACTTTGTTGTGCACTCACCTGTCACTGTCAACAACAATGTAAACATTGAGCTGTTTTCGTCCTGAACCCTTGTTGTTTAGGTTTTCTCATGTCCTCTTTCAACTTCATGGGCTCATATATATGCACAGTGCATCATAACCTATTTTAATTGCCATTAAAGACGAATTTTAACAACAAAAACACAACACAACACTGCCAGCAGCCACACTGCAGCCTGCAGCAGAGCTGTACTGAAGGCACGCACGTGGATTCAGCCAAGCCCAGCCTGCTGTGGTAGGGCGCACTTGTTGATAGCGCCACGCGGCGGATTAGTTCAGTCAGTCAGAGAGAGATGTAGCGGTGTGTTGAGCAGCACGCTCGCAGGCCGAGGATGGACTTAAGTAGTTTGGAAACATGAAAAGATGGACAAAAAACAATAAGGTGGGGGTTTTGACTATAAAATCGTGAATGTGAGAACTATATTAAAGACTGCCTGATGCCACTTTGTCTTGTGAAGCGCGAGTAAAGGGTGTAAAGTTACGTGTATACAGCAACTTTCATGTCTGTGTATTGAGTGGAAGTTGTTCTTTCCTGCCGCAAAAATGTGCGTTAAATCGGCCAACCTGTGCCAATAGTAAAATGACCGGCCAGCCTGCTGGCGCGGTCATAATAACCATCTTACCCAAAATGGGGTTCATGAAGCATTTTCACGACCACATGTTTCCCAAGGTTAACCAAGTTGGCACCTAACCAAATAATGAAACATGTGTAAGCTGACTGACCAAATATTAATTTACACAACTACTAAACTTTCTATAAATTTATGAGGAAATAAGTAACTAATTATTTGTAGCAAAATATATAATTGAATGCAAAGTTTGCCTAGGATAAAATATTAACAGAAAACACGTACCTTGAACAAATTGGTTGCCAATGCATTAAGTGCAGAGTTGAGTCAATCCATGTTGCCTGGAGAGCAACTGAGACAAAACTGAGAGTGATCATTGTGGTCACTCAAGCATTTAAGCCTTTAAAATTGGGTCAATTCCCTAGTGGCCTTGAGGAGAGTGACAGAGCTAGGTGCTGCTGCCCTCTGTCATAACCAACAATAATGATCAAAAGTAATGCCTACAGCAAATATTATAATGGCAAATTTTACACTGCCACACACTGATTACACTGACTGATAAAATCCTGTCAGCTATAGATAATGGTGAATTTATAATTGGAGTGTTTCTGGACTTTAAGAAGGCGTTTGACACTGTAAATCATGATATTTTACTTAGTAAGCTGTACAAATATGGTGTTAGAGGTATAGCTTATACCTGGATTAAAGACTACCTTTACAATAGAAAACAATATCTTTCTTTCAATTTCACAGATTCCAGTGAACAACCAATAAGATGTGGCGTTCCACAGGGCTCTATCTTGGGACCTTTGCTATTTCTATCATACATCAATGACATTGTTACTGTATCTGACAGACTACTCCCAATTATCTTTGCTGATGACACTAATGTATTTATAACTGGAAAATCTGCTCAGGAAATAGCTGAACAAATGAAACTTGAACTTAGCAAGACAGTTACCTGGCTGCAAACCAGGGGTATAGCCAGAAACCAGGAAAGGGGGGGATTTAGTCCCAGATTTCCTTGGAGAGGCCCGCAGGGCATAAGCCCATTCAGCAGGGGGTCTGAAGCTAACGCATTTTATGTTGCTGGATATTGATTTTGAGCAGTTATAAGGCTATTATTTTTTCATGAAAGGTCTTATATAAAAAGCTAAAAATGCTGGTTTTTCAAAACTTTTCTCTCAGTTACACTGACGACTTCTGATTTCGAAACGACAGTTGAATTCTACCTGCACAGCAGGTAGCTCTCAAGTGTATCTTATGTGTGCACCACTTGAAGGATAATTCATTGTAGTGTCAGCCAAACTGTCAACAACTTGATGGACTGATTTGGATCACTTGCCAGGCAGGTTGGTGAGTGTCAAACTCAGCTGTCATGCCAAAATTAGATGTCGTTGAACATATCATTACACAAACTATTTGAGAATCCCCCCTTACTCTGCGCCATGATCAGGATACGGCAAAAGTGTCCAATAATGATTTACAAAATTTTCTTTGTAGGCTACTTTGGATTTGATTTAAATATTTGTCAAGTTGCGAGGGAGTGTGTGAAACTCTCATCCTTGGGTTTTTAACATAATCAGAGACAGCTCTGGAGATTCCTATACGAATACATAAATGTCCATTATACATCAGCCTCTGTTCAGAATACATGTAAAATTTGCACGGATGTGATTTTCTGGAATCTACATCCATTGATTTAAAAAATTTATCCTGGACTTCTGGATTTAAAATGACCAACAGTTTCCAATTGGCCAACATGCTACCCGTTATGATTTGTCTTTTGGTAAACATAGGAATGCAAAAATAGTCTCTCAGAAGAAAACACCATTTATGAATTTAAAAGACAATTCTTTTCAACAAAAGTTGCGGTTCAACTTTAACAAGAAAAATTCACAGGCCCCGCAAGTCTTGATTTTCCATATATTTATATCAAAGCTGACCAGCAGACATTTCACCAATTCATATTCTTGACTTAAAATTATACACTAAAATTGCAACAGATGGAATTAATGTTAAGACTTAGGAATAGGCTAGATCTAAAAGAAACGAGTCAAAGAAATATTTGATATTTTTGTAAAATCTGCGCTCATTGCTCGTAAATATGGGTCTGACGTCGAGGAAAACCCCTGGAACAAATTTTGAGATGCAAAATATAATTTTAAAAATGTATTTTCACATTAAGTTCACACGCATTTGGCACTTGTGAGGACTTACTTTAAAAGTATATGGTAATTGTGACTTAAGTTTTGGGCCAAAGGGGGGGGGGTTCTGACCCCTATATCCCCCCCTTGGCTACGCCCCTGCTGCAAACATATAGACTGTCTCTTAACATTGCAAAAACGCACTTCATGTTATTCAAATTTAAAAATCGTAGCATTGTCACTCCACCTAGGATTTGTATCTTTGGAAATGATGTTGATCTTGTAAACAAAACAAAATTCATTGGTGTCATCTTAGACTCAGATTTGCAGTGGGATCATCATATCAATATGATTAAAACCAAAATTGCAAAAGGAATAGGAACTAGTAGACGTAACCACAAGCGGTAACAAAACTTCACCTACTGCGGTACCAGTAACTCGAACAGACACAAGTAGATGAGTAAGTAAAAGGTACATGGAAAAGTACACAGGCATCATACATAATTATGTAACATGCATACAGACAAGAATACATGAATGTTTCCTGTACATTGAGTACATGCAAGTATCCACAGAAAGACGAGTACATAAATCAGTACGTACATGAACCAAACATGAACCAGTACATGAACCAGTACATAAACCAATACATGAACCAGTACATCCACCAGTACATCTACTGCGATTTCTGAGAACATCGATTTTTCAGGGTCACGTGATCTCTTTGACCATCAGAAATACATGAAATTTTCAGGGTCCGGCGATCTTTTAAACCGTCATAGCTACGACAAAATGTTCAGAAGTTGAAAACTAGAGGAGAATTTGGCCTTTTCAAATCTGTTTACAGATTCTCTGTATCTTAATTAGGACCGGAGTTATCGCAGATTGAAATTATGGTACAATTTAGGAATATGAAATTTAGTTTTTAACTGAAAATGCCTAATATAAAGTGACTAGTCAACACAAAATGTTAAGTACATATTAAAAAGATTTTAAAAGCAACGAGGTAAGAAAGCGTTCATGGGAATCAACTTTAACATAATTATCATGACAAGTTAAATATCTGAGAGAATCAACCTTACCACTTGTAGTATCACACTTATGGTGTTTTAGTTTGGAAAAGAATGTTTTTATAATGGGGTACTTATATCTTTTTAATCGGTCTAGCATGGTGCCTGGTATCATAGAAGCTTTGGATATGTATTTCGAGATCAGTAACGCCTGGAGATCTCTTGTTGGAGAGTCGACACGAGAGATTCTGTAAAATAAGTTAGCTGTTGCTGCTTCAATCTTGGTGGTGATGGGAGTAATGTTCATTGCTTCAAGCAGCGCAGAGTGATGACATCTTTTGCTCAGGCCCATTATACGCTTGATGATCGAGCCTTCCGCCGAATTTAACATCCTGGTGTCGCCCTTACTGAGATGAACACTCTCCATTCCGTACATTAAGGTAGTAGCTCCAATACTCCTCCACAAGTAAGCTTTGGCTTCTGTTCTCAAGCCTGGGTATTAGGGCGTACCAAAAAACAACAATGTTCTTTGATTTTTGCACCCGTCGGAGGAATTGTGCCTTTTGGTGAGTAAATCAATTGAAAAAAAAAATTTTTGAAATCGGTCAACTCCTTACGCCGGTTTACCCCCTTTGAATGATAAGGGGTCCGAAAACACCAAAAATCGCCGTTTTTATGCAGTTTTTGTCACTAAAGAAAGTCACGGATGAAATATTTCACCCAAAATGCTGTGCATACCCATCAGGCAAGGTTATGACATCTATATAAAACAAACTTGACAATTTTGGTAATGAAATTTATCTGTTTAGCCCTTTTTTTAAGCAAAAACGCAAAAAATCACAATTTTTCGCTTTGTTTTAGCATGTTTTTCTTAGATACAGTGCCAGTACTGATACTTTTCTTGTCAGATCAATATTCTTTTTATTTATGAAGCCATTTTATCATATTGGTGACATCCTTGTCAACCCTGAAGTCTTTAAGAATAAGCCATCTATTGCAAATAATTCTTTTTTTACTCAAGTTGATGCTATGAAATTATTAATCTTGTCGTTTATCATGTTACTTATGACTAAAGTACCTTTGAAATGTACAGTTTTACACTGCAGTTCGTGCTTCAATTCCATCATGGTTTTTTAGTTTTATGTATTATTTTGTAGCTAGTATTATCAATTACTGTATATTTTTACAGTTGTGAGGCCTATATTCTCAATTGCAATGATCCTACAATGAAAATGGATTATAAAGACTGATTTATGTGTACTTTGCTAATCATTATGATGTTGGAACCCTAAACATACTCAGTGCCACAACATGAATAAATTGTTTTACTGGTCAACCTCTCACAGCAAATCTTCATCAACCATCAGTCATTAGAAACAGTTATGCTTATCATTGTCTTAGCTTGGTAAGGTAATTGATACTGACTCTATGCCAGCTTGAGGTGCAGATTGGGTTTTAGACTGCTCATGATAAGTCAATTTTATGCAGACTTGTTACTACCTAGATAACAATGATTTCTGAATTATTTTGACATCATGAAATTAGATCATTCCCACAATGCAAACACAACATTGATTCAGTAAAAGTGTAAAAGTCGGAAAGGGCTATCACAATTCAAATCAAATAGGAAACATAAATAAAATTTACAACTTTAAATATTCATTTATTTGTGATATTAAAAACCTTTTACCAGTCATTCTCAACACTGACTTGCATTCTCATGCTCAACCTTCACATGTAGGCATTCTAAGTGTGGGCAAATTCCTGCTGCATGTAATTTCCTGTTTCCAACTTCTTGCCCAGTACCACAGCACTAAGGCAGGGATGGTGTAAAAGTGCTCACTTTCATAAATGACATAACTGATCTTAGAAATGCACAATAGGAACTTATGGTTCTTTTTCTGTGGTAACAGTGTGGTGTCTTCTTTCTGGACCTAACTTTTTTTAGAAATAGTGTAGATCAATGTGGATTTAATATTTGGTACGAGGGGTGTCCCAAAAGTTCTGACCAATTTTTTTGGCAGACCTTTCTATTTGAAGTAGCTATAAGAAATTTTCACACAATCAATTTCAGGTATTTCACTATCCATTTTGAAAATATGGTATCTGTTCCATCATTTTAAATAACTTTTCTGTTGCCATGGAAACAGAAGGTCAGTGCACCCAGCGCAGCTCAATTTTTTAGGCCAAATCCAAGTGTCTAGGCTTGTAAGTAACCTATGAATTTACTGTAAATATGCAATGGATGATCATGAAAAATATTATTTGGAAACCTAACAGTATCTCAAAGTTTTCCATTTACATTTAAAGTCACTGTAAATTAGTTTAACCCATGTGCTGAGGCGATCACCTGGATCCTCCAAACTGGGCGGTTCCTAATTGTGGAATTTCAGTGTATGTGGCGACTGCTTCATTTCTCATTATGACTATTATTTCTTTAATTTTTGAACTGGTATATATATTTTGGTATCACAAAAAGTTACAGAAGGCCAAATCTGGTAATTAAAGCAGATCAGATTGGGTTTTGAACCTAAGGTTCTTGAGAACTGCCTCTTGACAGCAGATTGTTTCATCCAAACCGTCTCAAGCGCTGTTAGGCAACTGCTGGAAAAAGCCTCTGGTAATTGCCTCAGCTGATCAGGTTGAAATGTAAATAAAAGTTTATAATCTAATAGAAGATATCTTAATAGACTGCAAGGTTATCAGGAAATACATTTTCTTGCAATCATTTGCTTTTTTACTCTAAATTCTCTGACTTTAACACAGCTAATTTGCTGAATTTCGTGTGAGAAATTGAGATGCGCTGGGTGCACTGACGTCTCGTAACCATGGTAACAGAACAGTAACTTAAACAATTCTTACAATCTTGATTTTTTCAAAATAGACGGTCAAATACCTGAAATTTATTCTGTGGAAATTTCATTTAGCTATTTCAAATAGAAATGTCTGCCAAAAAAATTGGTCAGAACTTTTGGGACACCCCTCGTATTCATGTGTGGCAGTGGCACCAATTGCATAGTGGCATGCAATGTAGTCTGCATGTATCTACCCTGTGCACAGTGGAAGTTCTGAGTTCCAACCCTACCCTGGCTATGTCCAGAGGTCATCAGTAACTCATCATTGTAATGATTGGAAAGATTGTCAGTCAGTATGGTGATCAGAATTTGGTGAGCAGATATATTTTGGAATGGATGTCATTTGAATTAAATCATACTATGTATTGTTACATTGCAGGTTATATATTGTTATCGTGAATGATTGCAGTCTTTACACAATATGGGAACTTTGAGATACTATTTCCTTTTAGGTTCCTTATGTGGTTATTGTCATCTACATGATATACAAAAATTCATATTGCAATTTATCGTCACAGTTCAACACAAGCAAGGTAAGCTGAAAGAAGATTGATATTATTCATATTATTTGGTATTCAGCATTACAAAATCAAGATCTGCAATGATCTTGGGCACAAGGGTTGACAATGATAACACCTTTAGGGTAAAAAGGCTTCATCAATGAACAAAAAACACTTGCCAGATAAGAAATGTATCTCCAATGGACTGCATTTAGGAAAAACATGCTAAAAATCAGAGGAAAATTGCGATTTTTTGCATTTTTGTCTTAAAAAATGTCCATTTTGATAAATTTCATTACCAAAATTGTCAAGTTTGTTTTATATAGATGTAATAACCTTGCCTGATGGGTATGCACAGCATTTTGGGTGAAATATTTCATCTGTGACTCTCTTTAGTGACAAAAACTGCATAAAAACGGCGATTTTTGGTGTTTTCGGACCCCTTATTATTCAAAGGGGGTAAACCGGCGTAAGGAGTTGACCGATTTCAAAATTTTTTTTTTCCAATTGATTTACTCACCAAAATGCACAATTCCTCCGACGGGTGCAAAAATCAAAGAACATTGTGGTTTTTTGGTACGCCCTACTGGGTATACCATCCCGACAGACGCGTACCGGAAGATGTTACGTCGACACGAAGAAATTCTTTTTTCAACATGGTTAGTCCATTTGAAATTACAGTCCATGGCAACACCGAGAGTCTCCAATGAGGTTACATTTTGCATGAACTGTCCCGTCAGTGTCCACTTGGGAATGTCTTTCAGAACCCTTTTACCAAGGGTCATGCAGAGGGACTTCTTGAGGCCGAAGTTAAATCTCCAATCCTCTGCATAAGAAGAACAAATATTGATGAGCCTCTGTAGGCCTGTAACTGAGGCACTAAACAGGGTCACATCATCAGCATATGTTGCTGAAGTGAAATGATGATTCTCAATGCTGGCTCCATATGGTTTCACATTTAGATGGTCTAGTAGATGGTCAATAAAGATGTTAAATAAAATGGGCAAAAGGATACTGCCTTGTCTCATGCCCTTCTCAATTCTGAAGCGCTTACTCTGTTGGCAGTCCCATTTCACAAAAGCAGTGGATGATCTATACCAATTTAGCAAGAAAGTCCAGTGATGTGAAGGAAGATAGTCACACAGCTTGTACAATAATCCGTCATGCCAAATACTGTCGAAACAGCGTTCCGCATCTAGACCACATATATACAGGGGAGACTTCTTCTGTACAAAGTATGCAGCAAAGGTCGTTTATGAGCGAAGTGACAAAGCCTGTTCCCCGTTCTTCTCTGAAGCCATACTGCGTGCGGTTGATGACAAGATTTTCAGGAGTGATAAGCAGTTCAACTAGCTTACAATGCAAGGAGCTGAGAGTTATTGGTCTGAAATTCTTCGGATTGTTTGGATTGCTGGATGGTTTCTTCAGAATAGGGATAATCATACCCATCTTGAACACAGTTGGGATTATCCTAGTAGAGAGTATGATAGCATAAGTGTCAGCTAATACTGAGCAGAGTTCATGCGAGGCCCCATACACAAGATGCTCTGCAGAAACTCCGTCGTATCCCGGGGCCACATCACGTGGTAACATCCTGATATAATCTTGGATCTGATGAGCATGATTGACGACCTTCTCTCTGTGATTAGCAAGGGACCTTGCCCTGCTTTCTACAAACTTCTTGATCTGCTGCTGCGAGTCACTGAGACCTCCCTTGTCAGCCATGGTATGCTTATAGTGCTGAATTAGCAACATGAATGTCTCCTGCCCCATGTAACTTATAATTTAACATGTTTAACTGAGTTCCCCCGTGGCCTAATGGTCAAGACTGCTTGTCCATTGGCTTTTAGGCCGTGGGTTCAAATCGCACCCTGGGAACTTTAGTCCGAGCCCATGGGACATTAAATGGAGGCGGGTTGTATCCAGTATTCTATGCTGGGGCAACTGAAAGACCCTGGGCATCCCTGAATTAATAGGGTATGTTCCAGACTCACAGTCTTCTCATCTCATCATACGGCGATCGCCTGCCTCAATATAGCCCACCAAGGTGCTGCAGAGGCGTAAAACACAAACAAACAAACAAACAAACAAACAAACATGTTTAACTGACATGTTGTCAGAATTGTGAGTAACACTTTAGCTGTAATTTGAGTGACATTGTCCCCAGACCAATTTTGGAGTGACTGGTGGCATGATATGATACATTTAGACAACCAATAAATTGTGTCAATATAAGATACTATAACAAACCAGTTATATGCTGCAAATGTTATATGAATGATTAAAACATGTCAAGAAAAGGTTAAATACAATGTAAGTTTAAAAAAAAGGGGATCAACCAACCTGACAAATCCAGTGATAAAACTTACAGCAACACAGGGTTCAGATGTGCAACCTAGAACTCTTTGGGAAGGTCCACCATTATCTCCCTAATCGTTGTGTCCCATTCTTTTAATTGCCTCACGAAGTAAGTTTTTTAAATTGAAAATCACCCCAAGGCAAAAACGACACAACTTACCTAAGTCTCCCCTACTTTTTTTTTTTTAGTAAAAATTTGAATAATACACAACTGCACATGTATCAGGCCCCACTGAAAAATGTTTGAAATATCCATTCCACAATATTTATGTTAATGTACATGTTTGAAGAAGGAGGATGCATACACCAAATTCATGGTGTTAACAGAAGGCCTCGGTTTAACAATGCATATTTTATGGTCTTATAATTATAGATCAATTAAGTTTGATTTTTGTGTATGTAATTTAAAGCTTTTAGTTGGGTCATATGTCACAATTCCGTGACCGTTGAGAGCGAAGTAAGGTTTTATGATGGATTTGTCATCTATAAAGGTTTATCTAAAAATTGAGCGGGGGTGACCCTCCCAAAAGTGCGGGCTAACTCCGTGAGAGGCCTAAATCCAAAATGGCCGCCACCGACACCTTCGGAAATTAAATTTTCAATGGTTTGAGCTACAGTGATGTGCAATACATCAATTTTGGGGTTTGTTTGGTCAAGGAATTCATATCTGGGGGTATTTTGTTGATTTGACCTATATTTGACCTAAAAATCCAAGATGGCGGCCAGTTTTCGCTAAAAATTGTATTTTTTCAATGTCTCTCATATTCCTTAAATGTGAGCACTTCTGGATAGGTTGAACTATGCAGTTATTTGGTGCTTGACTATGTTTATGAACTTTTGAGTCATTTAGAAGGACAGGAGGTTAATAATGACAGGTTAATGAGGGCATGGTTTCGGACAAATTTCGTAAAATATGTGATTTTCAATGGTTTGGGCTACAATGATGTTCAATACATGGATTTTGGGGTTTTATGGGCCAAGGAATTCATATCTGGGGTTAGTTTGATGATTAGATTGTTTGTGACTGAATAAATCACAAAGTGTTTCGTAATATTGCATGGAAGAGTGTTTTTCTTCAACTTAACAGTGCGTTTCCTGAAATTGTATCCTTTAACAAACTGATGATTGTCAGGGCCAGATTATAGAATCTAACAAATTCAGATGTCATTTCAAATGTCATCTGAGAGACCAACTCAATGGCATGAGTCAATAAATGTTGTTATGTAGAGATGGCTAATGTCATACTTCGAAAAGGTTTTCATATAGTTCTTCACTTCTCGGTTTGGTTGTCATGCTCTGTTGACTAAATTATATGGTTATCATGTCGAATTTACAATTAAACATGCCTCTATTTGAGCTACTAAGCTACTTGTGGTTCATTTGGATTACAGTAAACTGCAGCATAACTTATTAATTCTTCTTGCCCATTGCAATTGCTCAGTTCAGCGGCTTTTCTTGAAAAAAATCAATGGTAGCCATTCAGAAATTATTCGTATTTCATAATCTGTATTTCAAAACCTTTAAGATAATACTTAACTAGGTTTCTTGTTGATCAGAGTTAGAGACCATTAATGCTAAAAAAAAAAGCTGGGTGCAGGCTTGCCAATTGATAGCCGCCAAAGGTTTCTCGCATTTGTGACTAGTCATGAACCTTTGTGGTCACCCATTGACAGGCAGATGTCTCACCATTTTCATGACGATAATATCAAGTCTACCATTTAATCTATCTCTTCTCAATGTTGTATGACTGTGATGATGCTCCTGCAGGTCTCTGAGAACTTGATCCCAAACAGCAAGTTAAAGCTGATGCCTTCCAGAGCAATTTTGACATTTCTGACCAGTATCTTTAACGAGAGGCTAAAGATTTCTGGCTCTAGATAGTCTGTATTTAATAGTAAAGCATTGGAGTTGAACGTGGTAGGTGAATACGAATATTTTAATGCACTGGTCCATCTGTAATGGATGTACTGATGAACATCTAAGATCCCTATAAACTTTTCTGGTTCAAATTCCAATTTCCTCCAGTCAGTAAAATACATGTATTTCAGTTTTGGAAAATCTTGGAAAGACATAAAATGTCCACCCTTCTTACTGCCTCTTGTCTACTTGGCCACTGCATGGGTGACAGCAGCTACAATATTCTTCTGTTTAAGGAATTTTTAACTTTGCCTCCTACAACCAAACTTTAACCTGTGTATATATACACTGTCACACTGTCAATTTTCCTATTAGGGCCATTCTCAAATTTCGGGACAACGGGTATAGGAAAATTGTCCTGTAACGGAGGGGACAATGTGGTAACGGAGGGGAATTTTGATGTAAAAAACCAACTGTAGGAACAGCAACAATAGGAAAAATGATTAAAGATTGATGTAACTATTATTTTCAGAAGTACTTCATCTCATATCAGTAGATTTTTTGGTCCAAATGTCGATTTCTTGCTCATGATCTGGTAACGGAGTGGACGGTAACGGAGGGGAACAATTTTTTGCTTTTCGCTCATTACTGCTTTTTATTTTGGAGATTAGACAAAATAATTGCAGAATATTAAAACCTGCCACCCTCAGCAACATATACATGAAATCGCTCTGTAAAATTATCATTGGTAAGCTTGGAAATGAAGGAAACGGAGGGGACATTTTAGTGGGACCAAAAACATTTTTTATGAACATTATGTCATAATTTATTGAATACATGTTTTATGAAGTCTGCAAGGCAGTGGTACTATGGCGCACATGCGTCTGATGATATTCAGTGAAAATAGGTCATAAAAAACAATAACGAACAGAGCCATGGCAAGTAACGGAGGGGACAAAAAAATTGACATAAATTAGTGACACGACTATTGTATCAATTTAATCAATGAAATTATACCAAAAAAAAATTGAATATGAACTAAATATAAATTCAAGTCTATATTCCCATGAATCGTGCAAAGAAACTTTGAAAATAATGGTATATTAGGAGGAAAATGAACACTTGATTTTGTCATGTCAGGTCCAGTGACAGGGAAAAACCATTGATCTGCACGGATTTCTGGACATAATGCATTAAAAAAAGTCTAGTGAATGACTTTTTGCTCCAAATGCAGTGGTTCTAAGTAGAAATATGAATAACAGATGCAGAGTGACGCTTCAGATATTTATCGCATTCATATTAATGTCAGGGAGCAAGAGTGACGCAAATTGTCCCGAAATTTGAGAATGACCCATTACTCCTTGGTTAGTTTATTGCTTCCACTGTTAATTTTCGAACTTTCAAAGGCTGTAAATCTCATTCTGGTGATATTATTCATTTATTGCTATCAACGTCTGTGAAAATTGAAAAATCATTTATTTTATATAGCACTATCTACCATCATTGAATATCATTTTAAGAAGCGCTGAACATAAAAGAAATAAGATTGATAAATCATGTAAATAGTTAAAATCAGGGAGAAATGTATGACATTAAAAATTTAATAAATAAGAATGTCTTTTATTATCTTTTTAAAGAGTTCAGTTGTTTCTGCTGCTTTGATATCATTTGGCATGGTGTTAATTATAGTTTACATTTTAAAAATGAACCTAAATTTGTGTGAAATTGGCAGCATTTGGCCAACTTTTTTTTAACTTTTGTGTGTCTTCTAAGAACACAAATAATTATTCCATATTTACCATGAATAAGTAGCCCATCCACAAACTCCAGCAACCCAGTTCAGTATAATTTAGATGTCACTATGTCTTTAAAAATCTCACTGCACCATTAGAGGTAGAGAACATAGTTGACCAGCGATTGTTTCAGATGCAGAATTGGATCTAAAACAATGTCGTCAATATAATGTAAATTTGAGAAAAAAACTACTTCATGAACTTTGAGGTTATAACCATGATATAGATGATGTCCATAGTTATGTGCTACACAACATCACATTTAGGAAATTCTTTACTCAATATTTATGGAGTCATTCGTTAAAAATACTTCTCCTGCAACCACATTTTTTAAATGACATCCAACAGGAAGACTTATTTTATTTTTCAGAATTTATCCCTTGTGTTGAAGAAATATCAATAGCACAGTAACTCAAACTGAAGCTTGTTTAATAAATGGTTCCAAGGGCATTGTGACCATGTCATTTGGTCAACAGGGCATAACAATCAAACCGAGAAGTGAGGAAGTGCATAATTATGAAAACTTCTTCAGAGTACGACTTAAAGCCATTTCTACAACACAACAACACTAATTGACTCATGCCATTGAGTTGGTCTCTCAGATGACTTTTAAACTAATATCTGAATTCATTAGATTATAATCTGTCCCTCATCAGTTCGTTGAGAGATACAATTTAAGGTAACACACCATTAAGTTGAAAACAAACACTCTTCCATGCAATATTAGGAAACACTTAGGGATTTATTCAGTTACAAACTTTCTAATCATCAAACTAACCCAAGACATGAATTCCTTGGCCCATAAAACCCCAAAATCCATGTATTGAACATCATCGTAGCCCAAACCATTGAAAAGCACATATTTTACGAAATTTGTCCGAAAACATGCCCTCGTTAACTTGTCATTATTAACCTCCTGTCCTTCTAAATGACTCAAAAGTTCATAAACATAGTCAAGCACCAAATAACTGCATAGTTCAACCTATCCAAAAGTGCTCACATTGAAGGAATACGAGAAACGTTGAAAAAATACAATTTTTAGCGAAAACTGGCCGCCATCTTGGATTTTAAGGTCAAATATAGGTCAAATCACCAAAATACCCCCAGATATGAATTCCTTGACCTAACAAACCCCAAAATTGATGTATTGCACATCACTGTAGCTCAAACATTTGAAAATTTAATTTCTGAAGGTGTTGGTGGCGGCCATTTTAGATTTAGGCCTCTCACGGAGTTTTTTTTTTTTTTTTTTTTGAATGACTTGGTCTTTATTTTTTCCAAAATACAAATTTTTTTATGTTCAACAATATAAGATTGGTGGCCTTCGAACTCTGTCGAGTTATTTGAAGACTCACCAAGATGGAGTGGGATGAAAATGAGATGAATGAAAATGAGAATCAAGGAACATTTTAAAGTTAAAACATGCTCTCCGTTGCCACATCACCAGACATAAAGTAAAAAGAAGAGATGTACTTTTGAAAACAGATTTGATGAAAATCACAGGGTAGTGGAATATGAATCCCAAACCGTCTTTCAATTTTTTCAAAACGATTGTCAAAAACTCACAAACCAAAAACTCTTCAAAATCAAATTAGATGAGAATCACAGGGTTAGGAATACATAATCCCAGTCCGTATTTCAGATCAGATTGAAAATCAGATAGTTAGCCCGCACTTTTGGGAGGGTCACCCCCGCTCAATTTTTAGATAAACCTTTATAGATGACAAATCCATCATAAAACCTTACTTCGCTCTCAACGGTCACGGAATTGTGATATATGACCCAACTATTTGCCTAAGGTTTAAATGCTCATATATGCTGTAATGCATGTAAACCTTGTCATATTGCATTTTGGGTTTGCTCAAGCGCAGTCTATGCTTGCACACAATCTGGTCTTTGTTTATTTCACACATTAGGATATTTATATTTAATCTCAATATTATGACAAACACAGTAACTTTGCAATGAAATTATATAAAAGCTGAGAAAAACAGTTCTGTAATCCCTCTAAGGAACCTCCACCAAGCATAAGGGGCCTTAGTGTCTTAGTAGCCAGCTAAGTTCCCTTATCCTGAAAAACTTCAATGAAAGTATCTAATGAAACATTCACTTTTATAGTAACAGGTAGATGGTCACTCACATTATCTGATTCTTCATCAATAATATCACAAG
The DNA here is from genome assembly GCA_026936325.1 of Platynereis dumerilii. Taxonomy (NCBI): domain Eukaryota; kingdom Metazoa; phylum Annelida; class Polychaeta; order Phyllodocida; family Nereididae; genus Platynereis; species Platynereis dumerilii. Next base: position 130,130 of record JAPTHN010000180.1, read on the forward strand.
TTAACGCATCATTTCTATTACGGTTAAAGCATAACACATGATCAAGCCAAGAATAATAACCATTGGTATGGTTGAAGAAAGTGTAATAAAGCAATTTAATAGACCACTATATATACATCGATACACACAGAGTCCAAATACACAACAGTCCTGTCCAAGGTCTTCTTCGCCTCTGCCAGCGGCGCCGTGCGCATGCGCAAGGGGCGCCGCTGGCGCCTCTGGCGGCGGCCTGGTGGCGGGAAAGGTCTGTTTCCCACACTCTCCCCCCTAATGTTTCTGAGGAATTGGTGACTCGATGACCAATTAACATCATCTTCCGGTTCCTTAGATGGCTCTCCAATGGACATCATCTTCAAATCCAGGCTTGGAGGGTTCTCCACTAGACATCATCTTCCCATCCAGGCTTGGATGGTTCTCCATTAGACGTCATCTTCCTATCCAGGCTTGGATGGTTCTCCACTAAACATCATCTTCCTATCCAGGCTTGGGTGGTTCTCCATTAGACATCATCTTCCGATTCCTTAGATGGCCCTCCAATGGACATCATATTCAAATCCAGGCTTGGAGGGTTCTCCACTAGACATCATCTTCCTATCCAGGCTTGGATGGTTCTCCATTGGACCTCATTTTCATTCATCGTCAAGGCCACAACCTGCTAGCACCAGGCCGCATAACACCCATAGGACAGGCCTGCCGGCAGTTGCATGACAAATATATCCTCTTCTTCACAATTTGGCACATATTTTTAGAAGCGAGACACTTGGACAGACATGAACGAAAGACAACACCAGCCAACCCGAAACAACTGAATCCTCCTACTATCTACCGACCAGAGCTGTGACACCAACATAAGCAACAATATGGAACAACGATACATGCCACCTAATTCAACCCCTGTATTTACAAATCCAGTATGTACACCCAATTCTAAACACAATCAACATAACCACACAAATGGTAACACACAATTTACATAACCAACATTCACCATTCAATCAGACCAAGGGCTCCAGGGCACCCGGCATGAGGAGGGAAAGCCCACCCGCAACACACGGCCACAGGGCGGACGCCTGTCCAATACCCAAAGCTGTACACCAAGACGTCTGAAGACAGGCACCCTGCCAGGCAGAGCCAACCGCGATGCCCGGGCCGCGCCATTGGCGCGGGGGGAAAGCCCGAGAGGGACAACTTGCTCCAAGTTTGTGTAACAAGAATCTGAGGATTCAATACCGAGGTTCACCAATTCACAATCAATCACATTTCTGCAGTGTTAAGCGCTTGTCGGACGGTTACACGCTGAAAACATACAAGTTAGTGGGGAAGTTGGCAATATAACCCCTTCAACCGAGGCACATATGCGCAAGCCGCACCACGCAACCATGCCGCCCGTTTTGCCTGCAGAAGAGTAACGGTACTGTTTCACCTATCTACATGGAGGGAGGAATGAACGGCGGATTGGAAATTTACTTTACACCTAGTACTCATGCACCTGGGGGGGAGGGCTTACGGTAGTACAACTGATTTACCATACTTGTGAAAGAGGCAAGCCCTCTTCTGGACCCTACACCCAGCTCCTGCATCGCACCACGGCTACCACCAGGAGACTGACTCACACAAGCAAGCCAAGCCTGGCGCCAGAAGCACACCAGGCCAGCCGGCGGCCACGGGGCCCCATCGACCCAAGGTCCGCCGCATAGCCCCGAGAAGCCCCCCAGCAACCCAGTGTCATGGGGATTCCCCCACTACAGGTAGAATGCTATTTACTGACATATTGAGTTATCGTCACCATATTACCCACTGTAACTCCGCTGTTTCAATCCGTCTGTCAAGGAACCACCATTCGCATTCAGCTCCGAAGATCGACACTCCCGAGTATTACTCATTCTCTCAGTCACATGACCCGGCGTGAACCTCGGCGTGAACCTCGGGTCATAACCATAACACCCAGATAACGGACGACAGCAGAGGCCCCCCAGCCCTGGGTGTCACCTCCGCCGACCCAAATAGTTATATTTACCGGCCGTGTCGTCATCGGCAGACAAAGTCTTTAAGACAATCGAATAACTGGTGCCGGACTGGGAGGGATAAATCACTCTAGGGCTACCCGCAATGGCTCCAGCTAGGTTGCCATGATTCATGAGAGTACTAAATCCAGTAGTCGAGGCCCGTGAAAGACTAGTGGACGGCCCAGCGGGGAATGACTAAGTTGACACAGGTGGGAGCTTCCTGGAAGAGCGAGAATACCATGCTTATTCACCCGCCGGAAGAGGGAGGCCAAACGCACGGACCAGATTGGCCCGAGCTTGCAAAAGCACCAACACAGGAAACTCCGTTCGTACAGTCACCAGCCACCGGGAGACATCGATGATATCCCCCAGCGCGTTCCGGCGACTCGGATTTGTGTCAGAGCAAACAACCAGTCACTCCACCATCCCATGACCATCGTGATCACGGAGGCCAGGGGCAACAACCCCGGAAGAGCCAAAGCTCACCCAGGGCCAGACCTCCCCGGCACTTCCGTGAATGTCGGCCATTAGGATTGCGGAGCGTCACCGAGCAATGGTGTTCCGAAAGAGCCGAAGCGTCCTCAGAGACAACATACCCGGCCCCTCCGCGCAGGAGCAAACAACCAGTCTCTGGCCTCCCCTCCCCCCCATCAAATTTTGACAGGAAAAGGACCACACTCCACACAGAAATTATTTTGACAAGCAAAATATCCCCTACTGGCCCTAGTACTATTGTAGTTCCAATGTTGATAAGCAGCCAGAGATATGGCCTAATTAAATCTTATAAACACTGAAATTTCGGATTGCATGAACAGAATGGTGCAAAAACTCCCAACAAAATAGTCTTTACGGCAGAGTAACAGAATACTGAGAATGTCCGCATCAAGCCAGTATGAAAACAATCATGAGATGGAAACAAGCATAGACCAGGATTGGGGTGAAAAACAACAAAATGTGACTGGACAAGGGGGCCACTCTACGCACAGAAACTTGCCAGAGTACTCGGCCAGGATAATACAGTAAAAACCCCTAAATGCAAATAAAGAACTTACAAAACAGGAAATTCCAAGGATTAATAAATGGTGCTTAATTACAGTGATCCCAGATCAGGATCATGTATGAATCCCAATATCAATATAATTCCCCAAAACAACCTATTATATACAATCCAAGTAGCCCAACAACCAGAAAAAACATGGTGGTTTGCGGTCAGGCTGTTGCGGCCACGTCATTATCAGCAAATCCCCCGTGTTTGCCTCGCACTGGAGCCCGCCCTATTATCCTATTGAGAGCAGTTTCCTCCAGCACGGCATTTAACGCATCGACCACTGTGGCCGGATGAGTGCGGGCTACTTCCCGCGCAACCGCATTATCCCTGGTCCCTCGTAGGAACGTCTCGGTTGCAACCTTATCTCGGAAAGGCGGCTCAACTTCTTCGTAGGCCATAGCGGCTGCCTGTTGTACCCGATCCGCAAACTCTTCTATCCGCTCATCTGTGCGCTGTCGCATATCGTTCATCTCTCCCCGTACTACTTCCGGCCGGTCCGGTGCGCCAAAACTCAGTTACAGCACTGGGTAGGGTCATCATGTGATCCACTACCTTGCCACAGAAGCAGTTCTTAAACTGGTTCAACTTTTCAGCTTCATCCCACCCAAACCTAGTTGCTAATGATTCAAATTGGTATACAAATGCCTCATAACGGCCTTCTTGCCCAGAATATTCAGGCATCTTAGGCTTGGGCCAATCTGGACCCCGCGGCCGATGAGGATACCGCGGTCCCAGGCCATGGTCACCTCGAGGAGGCTCTAACGGATCTAGGAAGTCCCCTCTGTCCTCAGTACCTGACCCCGTTGAATAAGCAAGGTTACCACCCCCCGCCGGACTAACATGATTACCTGACTGTCCACACCCGGCAGAATCCACATTAGGAGGGGAATCATATCGGAAGCCCCTAGTCGGTTGACCATCTCCCGAAGAGAGATCATTGTAATCGGAGCACCCATGGCTAAGGGCCCCGCTACGGAAATGTCTATCTTCGACTCGCACATTCCGACCATGATGAACACCTGCGGCTGTGTCATACAAGAACCCGGCCGGGTTATGAATGGATCCAGATGGACCGTGGGTGCGACCCGGTGGATCATGAAATGACCCCGTTGGGTTATGAGTGGATCCGGAGGGATCGTGGGTGCGGCCCGATGGATCATGAAATGACCCCGTTGGGTTATGAGCGGATCCGGATGGACCATAGGTGCGGCCCGATGGATCATGAAATGACCCCGCCTGGTTATGAATGGATGCGGCTGGACCGTGAATGCGGCCCGAGGGATCATGAAGTAAACCCGCTGGATTAGGAGTGGATCCGGAAGGACCGTGGGTGCGGCACGATGGATCATGAAGCAACCCCGCTGGGTTATGCGCGGGTCCGGATGGACCGTGGGTGCGGCACGATGGATCAGGAAAGGACCCCGTCGGGTTATGAGTGGATGCGGCTGGACCATGGATGCGGCCCGATGGATCATGAAGCAAACCCGCTGGGTCATGAGCGGCTCCGGATGGACCGTGGGAGCGGCACGATGGATCATGAAATGAACCCGGTGGGTTATGAGTGGATCCGGCTGGGGCTGATTCATCCCTTCCGCGGGTCCCACCAACCCAACAACATTGACACAGGTGACCGGGAAATGGTCCTGCTGATTGTTACTACCCGATCTCCCAACTAACTGATCATCATGACATCGATTTCCACCAACCCCCCATCGACCCATGCTATTGGCCTCCCCTCTGGCCCGCTGCTGTGATATTCTCCCTACACCCCTTGTTCCTTTCTCGGTATGGGGTTCAGCCACCGGACCCGCCGGAGTTTTCCGGGAATCAGGGCCCCGTGACGGGCCGTACGGCCGTGGGATCTGATTAACTAGGAAAGATGATGGGCCGCCTGTTCGTCTACATTCTTCCTGCAATTCCTTAACCCCTGCGGGTGTAAATGCCCCACGTCTCTGATTAAAGCTAGCTTGCGTAGGCTGCGCGTTTCCAAATACACCCCCAAAAATTTGACGACGTGACATACGCACCCCTGGTGCAGAGTTCGCAGATAAGGGGGCTAAACACTCCTGACCCCGCGAACCCATCCCTATCTCGGTTTTCACTGGAATAGGCGGAGCGTTAACACGAGTACTTCTCTCCGCTTTAACAGTGGTGGATGTTAGTGGATAAGATTGTGGTTCTTCTATGCGGCTTGGCCGCAATAACTCAAAGTTGGAGACGCCGGTTAGTTCAGCCACATGTGATTGAGCCTCAGTCATCCACGATGGCCGATTACGTGAAGGACTGACCGGTCCTGGAAGGGTATAGCTAGTGTTCACAAGATGTGGCAGTAACTTATCCCGGACAGGTTCCGGAATCGGGATAGACTCACCCATTTCGGATCGATAGTGTGCTAGGGACCGAGTACCTGGGGGTACTCCCCCAGTTAATGCAAAAGACTCCGCATAACGAGTGTTCTCCGCGGGACCGATGGCGAAAGCGCCGGCATCAGGTGGAGTTACAGATCTTAAGCCACAGCCTCTCACTGGAGACGGACCCTCAGTTAAAATGGAGGACCCCCTAGCCACCGGAGTTGTTGGATTAAAAGTTACCCGGGGGAGATTTGATTCGCCCTCATCTATGGCCATTTCTGGCTGCCCAGGGGGCCGGTCCCTAGCGAATGAACTATCAACCCTTGGTGAACTGTCCACCCTTCGTGAACCATCCACCCTTCGTGAACTATCCACCCTTTGTGACCTATCCACACCGGGACCCCCCATGGCCCCGGGGTGACGTGAACTATCCACCCTTTGTGACCTATCCATACCGGGACCCCCCATGGCCCCGGGGTGATTCCTGGCGGATGATTGCGATGCTGGATCCCCACTCGTACCACCTTGGTAAACTCCTGTGGATGGCAAACAATTCAAGATGGCACCAAAGAGAGCCTGCCGGTGGGCTTCTGCCCGATCCTTTCCAAGAATTAAATCCCCCCCCCGGTCGGTCTCCCCTAACTTCCTCCGAAGCTTCTACAGCTTCCTCACCACCACGATGAGGCGAGTCATTTCCATCGGACTGATTCGCATCAGGCTCTGCAAAAGCCAAGCCCCAGTTACTGGCCCAATCGTCAATATATTTCTCGTTATCAGATAAGGACTCCCCTGAGACACCCGCTACAGTTTGCAGGTCCACGGGATTAGATGGTAATGATGAGGCAGTCAGACTTTCCCCCAACCTAGCTCCAGCCTCGGACTGCTGTGATCGCGTGGACCGATGTGATCGGCCTGACCCGGGGGTACCCCTGTGACTCCTACTTAAGGACAACCGTTTAACCTGCTCTGACAGCTGACCGAGGGCATGATCAACTTTATTCATAGATTGTCTCAGTTCCTCTTTTACCGCGCCTACCTCCTTACGCATCGCGGTATGTGCCTCATTTACAAAAAGCTCCAATTGAGTCTTCTGATATAGGACAAACCGCTCTGTCTCGTTGGCCTTTTCCAACGCCCGCTGGGCCATATGCGTACGCGAGACTCCACCTGAACTAACGACGGACTGGCCATCGTGTTCATCGGATGAATCTCCAGCACTAGATCTTTCCATAACCAAAGACTCTGTATATTCCGATGCAGCCATGTGATTGGATTCATTCTCAAGCGCGTAACTATCTTTCAACCCAGGAATGCTTTTATCTACCGAACTCGGAATAGCCCCCGCAGGCGAGGATGGCACCTTGGAAGAATCCGTAACTCCCCTTGCAAGGGTCGACCTCCTCAGGGCCTCCCTCCTATGGGCCACTTCTACTCCAGGGGACCCGAAACCAATGACTCCTTGGGCATGTAAAGAATCCCAGTGCCCCCCCTGTGGGAGGTACCGATTCAAGAGCTCCAATGTCAACACGCCATGCGTTTCACGTGTCCGGACTATCATCTCGGCGCGCCGGTCCCACTAGCGGTATCTCGCGCAGCTGATCCCGGGATGCCGTTTGCAAATTAGTTGGCGCCATGATAATTCAAGGGCGAAGCCGTGCCCCGCAAACCACCACACCACTACAAGTTATCTACCAACAAGTCAAGGGATGTTGTGCGATCCGATTATGATCACTGGTTTAGGCTACTCTACCTGCTCTCCCCCTCCAAAAAATTTTAAAGAACCAGCAAAACAAACTAGAAAACAGAAAAACAAAATCTAATTAGATCATAAAACTCAAGTCATTAAACTCTAGTCATTAAACTCAAGTCACTAAAGTCAAGTCACTAAAGGCAATACATTCAACGCACGTATACAAATCAAAGTCCTGCAATCCCAGTCATGTAACTCAAGTCATGTAACTCAAGTCACATAACTCAAGTCATGTAACTCAAGTCACGTAACTCAAGTCATGCAACTCAAGTCATGTAACTCAAGTCACGTAACTCAAGTCATGTAACTCAAGTCACATAACTCAAGTCATGCAACTCAAGTCATGTAACTCAAGTTATGTAACTCAAGTCTTGTAACTCAAGTCTTGTAACTCAAGTCATGCAACTCAAGTCATGTAACTCAAGTCATGTAACTCAAGTCATGCAACTCAAGTCATGTAACTCAAGTTATGTAACTCAAGTCTTGTAACTCAAGTCTTGTAACTCAAGTCTTGTAACTCAAGTCAGGAAACTCAAGTTGTGAACTCAAGTCGTGAACTCAAGTCGTGAACTCAAGCTTAATAATGCCCCGTGTCAAGACACAACAATTTTAAATAATTTGACTAACCAGAGTGAATTAATCAAGAATTCATTTAAAGTACAACTTGAATGTCAGCTGTCTGACACTTCCACCAATGCAAAAATATCAGAAGTGAAAAATGAACTTGTCATCCACCACTGACCATGTCATCAGAAATTAACAAAGATTAGCTAACTCAATAGCATCAGCATACTGTACAGTACACAATAATTAAACAGAAATTACGAAAAATTAAATATTTCAACACGTGCGCTCACAGCTGCCTGGCCGCCATGATGAAAAAATTCAGCATGGCCAGATCTTGTCCAAAAACAAGTCTCAGAAAAACGACAGTTGAAGAAAAACAAAAGCAGTGACAAACCAGAAACTGCTCACGCTCGCAGAAAACACACTAAGAAACAAAATGACACCACAAATTACCAGTGTCAGTAATTTGAAACCACTAATATTCGTTCGCCAAACGAATCAATTCAGCGAAATCGCTCAGCCGCCATTACAGGCAGACAAGCCACGAGTTGACAAGCGAAAAACGAGCAAGTTTCTCGCCAAAAAACGCCAGGAAAATGCCCGAAAAACCAGGCAAAAACGTTCAGGCAGTCCTTCAGAACGTCCTGAACAGCACCGTAGGTTCTGACACCAATAAAGCAATTTAATAGACCACTATATACATCGATACACACAGAGTCCAAATACACAACAGTCCTGTCCAAGGTCTTCTTCGCTTCTGCCAGCGGCGCCCTGCGCATGCGCAAGGGGCGCCGCTGGCGCCTCTGGCGGCGGCCTGGTGGCGGGAAAGGTCTGTTTCCCACAGTAACATGAACGATTGCAGTAGTCAATATCAACAGAGAACGTTTCATTAACAATAATAAAGTCATAAATTATACTGCTGTGCTTGTTGAAACCACTTGCTTTATACAAGAGTTTGTTAAGCTTAGAAGCAGCAGGCAGTTGAGCATTTAAATCGCCAAGAACAGTCACAGATACATTTGAAAAAAAAACGATCAATAATACTTTGCACACAGTCAACACCCTCAACATAGGATATTGTTTGTTGAGAATTACTTTTATCATAAAAAGGCATATAAACATTTATTATGACATGTTTGAGTTGATTACTGATGACATATATACCAACAGCCATAATACGCTCATTAGGAACATCAATTTCACGGATAGTATAGTTCAAACTCTTTTTTGCAATTATAGCTATCCCACCAAATGGGCGCCCTTGGTAATCAGGTTCGATATCACACATAGATGATTTAGACAAGCATCCTCGGATACAATGGCTGGTTAGTGGTTAATCCTATGGGAAAGTAGAAGGTGTGATTTGCAGCATGGGAGAGCGTCTGAGGCAAAAAATATGAGTGTAGGAACAGTGGAACTGGAGCTTGAGGTATAGTACGGTGATGTCTGCGCGAACTAGATTCTCTTGAAGTGAGGGTATAGCAATGAAGTATAGGTGCAACTTGCTGCAGTGAGCATTGCGCATGTGTTCGAGTAGAAGGTGACAGCAGACACTAGTGTCTAACAGAGTCGTTGCCCATATAGAGTTATAGGCCGAAAAATTCATAATGTGGAATACTTGTACCAAATTTCATAACTCTAAAATAAGCGGAATATTAAGGTCACAAAAGGACAGTTCAAGAATGACGAAAGATGGCTGTCAAAATGGCCTACATCTTGAATTTATTGTCATGTTCCCAATCAGTACCTACAAGCGTAGACATGACTACTATATATAAAGTTCGGAAAGGTCAAAGGGGGACCAGGGTACTATATATATAGTAGTAACATGAACCAAATTTTATAACTCTTTAGTGAAATATTAAGGTCACATTTGGCTGTCCAGGAATGAAGAAAGATGGCTGCTAAAATGCCCGCTATCTCAGTTGTCTCGACAGGTAGGCTACTCAATAAAATGTTTTTTTACTAGTTACAGCAGGTGCACACCTAACTGGTCATTCTTCTGCCTTCACCCCCTAGCATATAACTAGCAAAAAAATTTTTTTTGCGAGGACACCCCCCCAAATGACCCCCCCCCCAGGACTTGTAAAATCTAAAATATTAAAATTACCTCCTTCCGAGGTGACCCCAAGCCTAGAAATATAACTAGCAAAAATAAAAATTTCTGCAAGTACCCCCCCCCAGATGTGACCCCCCGGGCCTTGTATAGTATATAAAATTTAATATCTCCCCCAGGTGACCCAAGCCTATCTAGCAGAAAAAAAAAAAAAAATTTATGCGAGTACCCCCCCTGATGTGACCCCCTCGGGACTTGTAAAATCCATAATTTTAAAATTAAAATTACCTCCCTCCGAGGAAAATATAACTAGCAAAAATAGCAAAAATCTGCAAGCTCCCCCCGATGTGACCCCCCCCCCGGGCCTTGCATAGAATATAAAATTAAAAACTCCCCCGAGGTGACCCCAGCCTAGCAATATAACACTAGCAAAAACAAAATTTCTGCAAGCACCCCCCTGGATGTGACCCCCGGGCCTTGTATAGAATATCAAATTAATACTTCCCCCGAGGTTACCCAAGCCTAGCAATATAACTAGCAGAAAAAACTATCTTTTTTTGCGAGTACCCCCCCTGAGGTGACCCCCTTGGGACTTGTAAAATCTAAAATTTTAAAATTACCTCCCTCTGAGGTGACCCCAAGAAATATAACTAGCAAAAAAAACATTTTCTGCAAGTACCCCCCTGGAAATGTCCTCCCCCTCCTCGGGCCTTACATAGAATATAAAATCTAATACCTCCCCCGAGGTGACCCAAGCCTGGCCTTATAACTAGCAGAAAAAACTTTTTTGCGAGTACCCCCCCTGAGGTGACACCCCTCGGGACTTGTGAAATTTAAAATTTTAAAATTACCTCTCTCAGAGGTGACCCCTAGCCTAGAATAACTCGCAAAAAAAATAATTCCTGCAAGTACCCCCAGAAATGTCCTCCCCCCTCGGGCCTAGCATAGAAAATATAAAATTTAATACCTCCCCCTAGGTGACCCCAGCCTGACAATATAACTAGCAGAAATTTTTTTTTTGCGAGTACCCCCCCTGAGGTGACCCCCTCGGGACTTGTAAAATCTAGAATTTTAAACTTACCTCCCTCCGAGGTGACCCCCAGCCTAGTAGTATAACTAGCAAAAATAAAAATTTCTGCAAGTACCCCCCCGGCTATGACCCCCCCCCCCCGCGCCTTGTATAGAATATAAAATTTAATACCTCCCCAGGTGACCCAAGCCTAGCAATATGCCTAGCAGAAAAAAACAATTTAATTTCTGCAAGTACCCCCCTGGATGTGTCCTCCCCCCTCCCAGGCCTTGCATACTACATGTCTCCCTATTGGCTGAAATGGCCCATCCCACCAAGTCCCTCATTCTCATTGGCTCTAAATGGCCACACCCCCAAAAATTAAAAATGTTCAAGCAATGCCACAGTTTCAACCGAACAACTGTCAACCCATTACACCTTGCCTAATGCTGTCAAATTAGCCAACTTAGATTGCTTCTTACCAGCAATTACCACAAACACAAACTCAACGCATGATGGCCAAAAATGCATACCTGTCATTATGCGCCACACCTCCAAATATCGACCACACCTCCAAAACTCATTATTAAAAAGGCTGGAGAATTCTCCAGCCAAAAATGATAGAATGTTGGTGCTGTCATGCATAGTTGATTCTCTGATAAGTTTCTCAATAATTACAAGTTCATGAGGACGGAGCCAGGTCTCTTGTAGACACATAAAATCACAGTTGACTAGTCTTTTTAAAATATACTGAGAAGATTGTTTAAAACCATGACAATTGAATGTCTCACACACAATTGGAATGTTGTGGTCAGTATCTGGGCCAGTCGCAGTGCAATTCCTCTGACCAACGCTGTCTTTGGGGTCGGCTGGGCAGTCGCGGCCATTCCTCAGTGTAGGCATGTGGCTCCTGGAACTGTCTTGCATTATCTTCGTTCCATCTTGGTCGCCACGCATCGTTGTTGTTCCAGGCATTTTCATAGTCGCCATGCCACGCATCGTCCCAGTGGCCGTCCGAATATTGGTGACGTCTGTTGCTGTGTGACCAGCTTCCGGGATGAAAACGCCTTGGAGGTCCTCGGGAACTGCCTTTACCTGACGCCCTGGAGAACTGTGTGTTGCGTCTTTTATTATTTCGTTGACGAAACTCCCTAGTTTGCTTCGTCCGACCAGGGTAGAAGGGTCTAATTTTCACACCTTTTGGCCATATGCTCTTGTCGCCCTCACACGTGAGCGAGTTAAATTGCGACTCAGGGACCGTAACACGAAAAGAATGAGCATCATTAGATTTTCCAAGCTTTATTATATCATCTTCCAGTATGTGGACCCCATTTTCTTTCAGGTGTTCGACGATATCAGCTGCTGTATTCTCAATGTTGACATTACCCAGGTAGATCTCCTTACTGGAACCTTGGGCAGCTGTTAGTGTTTTTACAGAGGTGTTGTTGACCTTCACTGCTTTTAACGAGGGAGTAGCTGACTGGAGAGTCTTTTTACTATTTTTTGCAGAATTATCCTTGTTCTTCTTAGACTTAACAAGATTCTTCTTGCTCTTTTCCACACGAATAAACTCAACGTCATCGGAGTCTGACGCCAAGCTGCTGCTGCTGTCAGTGAGTCGAGATCCACTCTTATCATTGGGGTTCTCCCTCAGGACATTGTTCTGGGAGGTGGAATTGACACCAACTGCAGGTTCATTGGAGTTGTCAGGAGGAGAGACCACAACACTACAGGATGCTTGCGCAGTACTTGTTGAGGCGTTGGTCTTACACGCTGGGCCACAGGTACAAGTACAAGGCTCAATAGTATCAACTTTCGACTGCAGTGCGGAGAGTTCATTCTTTAGCTTTTCAAGAGAATTCCTCATTTCTGCAACCGCGTGAGGATCAGTTTTCTAACTTCACCATCATCAATGGCAGTCAAAGCTTCATTCAATCATTGTCTTGAGCGCCATCAGTGGCCTTGTTGATGAATATCTTGTCTGTTTCTTTGGCAAGACTGTCATTTACAAGACTGTATCCGACATAGTAGATGTCAGGCACTACTGTGTGTTTAACCCTTCTGTTTACCTGTGTTTTGCCTGCGAGTTCATCAAAAGTCTCCAGCGCAATTTGGCAGAGCTTATTTCTGAGCTCCTGCAGCAGCTCCAAATCACGGTCTTTAATGCTATTGGTGACATCAAGGAGAGTATTAGAGAAGACAAGGTCTCTGTTGTTCCAGAACTGATCAATGAATTCATTGCTGTCAATCGTCTTCAGATTGTCTATGGAGTTCAACTTGTCACTTACTGCATTGTTCTGTTGATCTTCTATGACCACTGCATTGTCATCCTCGCTGGCCATGTTGAGGTATATTTTTATCCAAATTTGACATATCCACGCATGCTCCAGAGCGCACATACACGCTTTTGGGACGCGTGGATGTGCAAGATTTGACACATACACGCGCGTGGACGTGTCATTACGCGCACGCGCGAAGATTTTGGATGCGTGTATATGCTGTACAGCGCATGAGTGGACATGCCATACAGCGCATGAGTGGACATGCCATACAGCGCATGAGTGGACATGCTCTACAGCGCATATTCAAAGTGGTGAGAGGACACAACCCTGAGGCAGTGGCGTAGCTAGGGTCTGATCCAGATTTTTTTTATTTCATGAAATGTGAAAGACAATTTTACAGGAACTGCGAAACCTGTCATTGACACAGTTAAAATTTTTTGATTTTCAATTCTTGATATTATATATATTAGGCCTATCAGAACTTTTCTGTTGTCTTTATGTGAATAATGTATTTTGTAAATGCCCAGATCCCCCCCCCCTCTACCTCCCATAGGCCTATAGCCACGCCAAAATATATGCAACCTGATACTGAAAACCTGAAGTAGGCCTAATGATGAAGAGTTCCCTCCCAAGATCCCTCCTCCACCTCCCTTGGCTACGCCACTGCTGGAGGGGCTCCTCTGTTCTATTAAAAAAAACTGCGCTGGATGGCATGTCCAAGCTTGCGCTGAATGGCATGTCCAAGCCTGCGCTAGATGGCATGTCCAAGCCTGCGCTGGATGACATACCCACGATCGCACATACACGCGTGCGCGTCAATGCAGGTCCACGCGTGCGCTGGATGACATGTCCACAGGTGATCGTGAACCCACATACACACGTACTTAGAGTTTCCAACCAGTTAACTGTAACAGTTAACTGTGACAGTTAACTGTTTGAAAAAGCATTGAAATGACATTGGAGTCAACTGAACAGTTAACAGTTAATCCAACAGTTAACTGTTTTATCATAGTGACAGTTTTAAAGCCATTTAACATTTTTGACTAAAGATAAATCAAGCACTTAATATTATGTCAATTCTTATAAATGGCATAAACAAGAATGCTAAAACTGTGATAATCAAGTCAATATTGTTCATATTTATCATTGGAAAAGCATGATTATGATCTTGTTAACGACCTGTTGTTATTTGTTTATGTAGTAAAAATGGAATCGTCTGTAGTGTTTGCATTTTTTCCATCCAAAAATATAGTTAAACAAGCAGAAGAGGTCAAAGCTAGTTATTAGCTCATATTCGGTGTCTTGAGGCATTAAATTTGCTAAATGTCAGGCATTTTTAAGTTATGTTTTCTTTATAACAAATTGTTTGTTTTATTGTTTGCTGGAACAAATCAATCATCAACAACTGAGTAAAACAGATCCAGAGATTTATGAAAAGAAGATTATCAACAGCTTAATCCAATGGTTTGCTGTTTGAGTCAGTTTGGCAATCACACCAAACTGATAACTCGCATAACAGTTAACTGGCAGTTAACTGTTAACTGTTCAGAAATGAAACAGTTAACTGTTAGGCAAGTAAACAGTTAAATTGGAAACTCTACGACGTACTTATGCGCGCAATTACATGTACACGCGCGTGTATGTGCGCTCACTACCATGCGTGAATGTGTCATATTGGGATAAAAATATATATGCCATGTTGACACTGAGTGATAATTGGGGCTCTCACACTGACTGGAGAAACGACTCTTGTGGGGAGGAGAAACCTCACAGAATGTCACAGTCCTCTTTGGAAAGTGATGCAGATGAACGCACTATGCACTGGTGATGTTATAGTAAAGTTTCAAGACCACAAAATCGTAAATTTTGTTGAAAATTCAGCTCTGTCAGGGAAGTTTGTTTTGACAGCAGACTGCTGCCCCCCTGGTGTTGTTAGGCTTCTGTTCTTCTATTGCAATTAAGCTAATTGAGTTTCAGATGGGTTTAAGAACTTCGGAATTGCAATCCACTCAGGAAGATTAACCATTTCGAAGCATCTGCAAATTGCCATCTGCAGTTACTTGACTGACTTGCTCATTGACAAGGGATTGCACTGTGTTATCTACCATTTTGCTGTCGGTTTTTATGTCTGACATGAACTAGAGACACGTCGGAGTGTTGTCGGACATTCGTAATTAAAAAATGATCGGCAAAAGCCGATTGTCCGACGTCTTTTGCGCGCACTGTCCTTACCTCATATACTGTATTGAGGTTTGGGGAAATACTGGTCAGGTTTACCTGATGGGAAGCAATGCCGCATGGGCCCTGAAGTTTTATCATATTTTATGTCCAAAATTTGTCAAAATCGCCCCCTTTTTAGGTACATTTTTGACCATATCTTTTTACCTAATTAAGATAGAGCCACATAGATGGTACCAACTTGAAGCTGTTGAAGTGGGCTATTTCATACAGTAACATTCATATTTGCTTTCCATAATTTTCGGGTTCAAAAGGCCAAAATATGCTAAAATCATGAAAAAATATTTGTTATTAAGCATGCTTAGGCTATAAATAGGTATACAATATCACCAACTGAGCTTAAACCAGCTTTTATGTTAAACCTGGTCTTCAGTACATTTCCTAATGTTTTTTGTTGACATTCTGTCACTGAAATTGGGTATTAACTATTGTAAAACCAGATCTAGGCCTTGCACTGTCTACACGCTGTTGGTGAAATTGGGCATACAAGAATGCTTCTGAACCAAATCTGTTGAACAGACTTGCTATTTCATATTTGGTTTACAGACATTCACATTATGCAGAATTATGAATATTCCATTCATGACTACAGTTTTGATAGATAGATAGATAGATATGGTAAGTGCAGCCCTCTAAGCCCAGTTCTGGGCGCTCACGAGGGTTGATTGATGAGATGAGAGAGAGAGCAGGAGTCCTCAACATGTTACACATTTACCCCATGTGAGGGATCTTTTACTTGCCCAGCACAGACACTGATACAAGGGGCCGCCAATTTAACGTCTCATCCGAACGACATCCAGCTGGGGTTTTGCTCATAAAGGTACACAGAAAATTTCGGGTTCCCCAACCGGGAGTCGAACCCATGCAGGCAAAGACCTTCAGCGGAGCAGGCGGGAACCTTAACCACTACACCACCCAGCTGCCTTGAAATAAAGAATAGATTAAGATCATAAAGATATGTCATGCCGACATTCTCAGATGGATGCACATTCAAAAAATGAATTTTTCCATGGTAGTTTTGACTTAATTGTATTGCTGTCTGTCTCAGAATATTGACAGCATTCTCTAGGAAAGCACACATGGAAGTTAGAGCTATTACAGTCAGCAATTTGTTATGCAAAGAGAGTGGACTGTTGCAACATGAAAATGGCACTTAGTGAGTCACATTACTGATGATATATCATGATCATCATCATTCCCAATACTTTCAATGTTAATTTGGTTTTAAGGAGACTAATACTGCTTGTATTCTTGGTGGTAGTCAAACAAAAGGATTATGCATCGGATTTTTAGTCCAACTCAGTTTAGACATTGCCAAGGTATTTACACCATTGGAAAAGCCGGTACTGTGGACAATATGGCTGACAGAGAGTAAGCAGGTCCATTTGGTGCTCTGCAATATTCTCTGTTTTGTGATGGCACTTCACATTATATAACCACCAGAGACGGCAAAACACGAGGATAAATGTGCCATCTACGTTATTTCTGGACTTATTTTGTTTATTTGTGGACTTAAATGCACCTTTTTCACTGGATTAAGTCTGGAACACGTTTTTTCCTGCATTTGAAACATGGCTGATGCATTGTGCAATGCTAACATGATGGCATAGAGGGACCTTTGAGCTGTTACCTGATGGAGCTAATTATACATATATGAAGTTAAATCTCTTCAAATTGTGTCCAAAGGGATTATTTTAAAGACAAAATATGGAATACACATGGCAGAGGCAAACTGGGAATTTCTGAAGGTATCAAATATGTTTTTTAATACATTTTGCCCAAAAACTTTTTCACAGACGTTGTTCTAGGCAATTGATTATTACTTCTTTATCCTCATGATTTCCCTGAAAAACTTGTTTTGAAGTCATTGACTGATTTATTTTGCAAACACAAAATAGACATTATCATGACAGAATAGACTGATTCTATTTAAAGGTTTGGCTCTTAATCCTCACTGGAATTCCATGTTTTACTTGTTGTTTCTTGTTTGAGTATATTCTGGTAACTGTGAAAACTTCGCTCTGCTGATTGTGTTGCACTGCATGGACAGGTCAGTGGGTCATCTTGGTGATACATGTAATGCTAACACGTTATCAAAAAGCCAAATCTAATAAGTGTGATCCATTAACTGGCAAAATGTCGGATTCTGAGCTGGATAGAGAAAATGATGCAGCTGATGATTCTGATAAGATGTACAAGCTGATCCAGCAAATTAATAAGGAGCTAAAGGATCTTAGAAAGACAGCTACCACGAAGGATGATCTAAAACAAATTGAAGGTAACGTTATTGCTAAAATTAGCTCAAAGTTGGATGATACTTGCCAAAAGTCAGATGAAGCTTTAAAGCTAGCAGAAGCAGCATATGAAAGGGCAGAAAAGGCAGAGAAAAAAGCAGACTTCGTCCAAGAAAAACTTAATCAATTTGGGACTTACAATCGAAGAGAGAACCTGCTTATTTATGGTATTCCAGAACTTAAAAACGAAAATTGCCGCTACACAGTTATGAATTTCTTTAGAAATGATCTTAAAATCAGTGATCCGGATTCCATTATTTTTCAAAGGCTCCATCGGCTGTCTGGAAAAAATGATCAAGTCAGTCCCATCTTCTGCCGCTTTGCCCTCTTTGACGATAGAATGAAGGTCTGGAATGCTAAGAGAAACCTGAAAGGAACTAAAATGATCCTCAAAGAAGACTTCCCTAAGGATTACGTGGACAGACGCAGTAAGTTGTATCCAATTATGGTCAAAACGAGGAAATTGAATCACTTGTCATTCTTGAGAGATGACAGACTTATTATCGACAAAAAGGAACACACGGTGGAAACAGTCAAAGAACTTCCAAATGAGTAGATGAAAATACCATCGCCTTCTTCACGGAGGCATCACCTGTTTCCAATTTCCACAAATGTGAAATTACTTTGGATGGTAAATCGTTTACATCTGTCGAACAATATTTTCACTTCTCGATGGCCATGGTTGCGATGCAAACTGATCTTGCAAAGAAAATTTTTGACTCTGCCACACCAGGACAGTGCAAATACTTGGGAAAACAAGTCAAAATGCCAGACGATGATTACCTTTCTACAGCACAAGAAATTCTACACAGAGGGTGTCATGAGAAGTTCCAACAAAATGAGACTCAGAGAAAATTCTTGCTTGAAACCGGCAATTTCAGTCTTGTCGAAGCGAGTAAAGACATGACATGGGGATGTGGGATGTCGTTAAATGACAAAGAAATAGGGACAAAAGAAAAAAGGCTGGGAAAAAATTTGATGGGTCAGATCTTAGAACGTGTGAGGAGTGAGCTGGCTTTAAAATGATAGCCCATGCGTAATCTTAAATGAAAATTAGTGCTATGTATTACTGCTTTATCATAATGATTTTTTTTTTCCTTTCTAGTGTATATGTAAATCACTTTTGATATTATAACTCATGTTATATTTAATTTGCCATCATGCGTTTGCCAATTGATGGATTAATTCTTTTACTTATTGTTTATAGTCCACTATGGTATGGTATGTATAATAATAATAAGTGTTGTATAATTTGATAGGCCAATGACTTGGGACTAATTTTTGACAATAAGCACAGACTTAAGTGTTTACTCATCTGTTAGGAAAATTGATTCTAAGGTATATCTTTAATTATTGGTTCAAATTCATTATAATAATAATATAATAAAAGATTTTTGTATAGCGTCAGTTACAAATAAAATTTGCTCACCAACGCTTGTTATTTGTGTGTCATTACTCAGGGTAATAAATGGTAAATAAATAGGTCTTTAAGTGTTTTTTGAAGGTGGGGAGGTTGTCAATGCATCTAATCTTTACCGGCAGTTTATTCCAGAGACATGGACTAATATGCTGGAAACTGCGAGCACCCCAAGAATTAATTCTTACGTTTTTAACTTCCAGTAAATTAGTGTCACTGTTTCTTAAGGATCTGGTAGGTTTTCGAGATTTAATTAATTGAATTAAGTAGTTTGGGGCTTGCTTGTGAAGAGTTTTCCAGGTTAAAGTTAGCAATTTATACTCAATCCTGGCATGTATTGGCAGCCAGTGTAATGCTTTTCTTCTGCTAGTTATGTGCTCACGCCTGCTTACTTTTTCAATCAATCTGACTGCTGAGTTTTGAGCAACTTGCAGCTTATTCAGTAATTTTTTTGAAATGCCATAAAGTAAACTGTTTCCATAGTCCAAATGTGGTGTAACAAGGGCATTCACAACAGTTTTTGAATCTTCTTTACTTAGGTTTTTCCTTATATGTGATATGTTTTTGATGTTGAAATAGACAGATTTGCATATTTTATTAATTTGTTTTTCCATGGTCATATGCTTGTCAAATATAATACCAAGATTTTTAACATTATCTGCATATTCAATCTCTGTTCCATCTACGGATAGTTTGTCAATGTTAGTAGATAGTAATTGTGGTTTTGTTCCAAGTAGGATAATTTCAGTCTTACTCCCATTGTTACATAGTTTATTTGTACTTAAAAATTTTCTTATATCATTGATACAGTGTTCCATCTTTGTTTTACTATTATTTGTATTGTCATTTGGATTAAAAGCTATAATAAGCTGTTCGTCATCTGCATATTTTTGATCTTCAATATTATGCTTATGTGCTATCTCACTCATAGGTGCTATATAGGTATTGAATAGTATTGGCCCTAGTTTGGATCCCTGAGGGACACCGTATTTAAGTTTGCGTTTTTGAGACGTGCTATCATTTATCACCACTGAGTTAGTTCTATCTGTAATATAAGATTTGAACCAGTTAAGCGCAGAACCTTTAATTCCGTATATACTTTGTAATCGGTCTAACAGAATTTTGTGATCAATGGTGTCAAAGGCAGCAGATAAATCAAGCAGGACTAGCATAGAAACCTTGCCTTCATTCCCGTTGGTCATTATGTCATTGTGTATTTTGGTCAGGAGAGTTTCCGTACTGTGATTTGGTTTGTATGCAGATTGTCTGTTATCTTGTAGTTTGTTGTAGGTGAGATGTTTATTGAGTTGTTCAATTACCACTCCTTCAATCAGTTTGCTGATAAATTTCAGGTTGGATATTGGTCGATAATTCTTAGGGCTGAGTTCTAGTCCAGCTTTTTTGAGTAGCGGCTTGATAATAGCATGTTTGTATCCACTCGGCATAATACCTAGCTTGAGTGAAGTGTTAACAATTTTAGTTATAATCGGCAAAAACACATCTAGACATTCTTTCATAAGCCATGTGGGTAGTGGGTCCAGGTCAGAATGTTTAGTTGCCATTTTCATTACTAGTCTCCTAATTATTTCAGGTTCGACTGAAGCAAACTGCGTAAGAGCTGTGCCATTAAAAGAGTTTGACGCCGATACCCGATTGGGGCTTACCTCTTGTAATTTGGACCTGATTGCTTCTATTTTGTCCTCAAAAAATTCAGAGAATTCATCAGCAAGTGCTTCGCTATTAGTATGTCAGGGTAGCGGAGATTCCGGTTTTCTGTTTAAAGCAGCATTGACAATCTTAAAAAGCGCTTTAGAATTGCCTTTGTGTGTTTGTATTTTATCCGTAAGATATTTGGCTCGCAGATTATTTAGATGAACATTATATTGATTTCTTTTTTCTTTAAAGTTATCAAAGTCCGTCTTAGTTCTGGTTTTCCGCCATCTTTTCTCAGCTCTACGTTTGGCGGTTTTTGCGGTTTTAATATCAGCATTGCTCCAGGGCGTAGCTTTTCGAAGTGTAATTGTTCTTTCTAATAGTGGTGCATGCTTGTCTAATATATCAGTACAGGATTCATATTTATTGACAAGAGAATATAGATACTGTATTTCTGACTGTGCATTCATACAATCAATATTTGACAGATGTTTTTTTATATCGGCCTTAAATTTTCCTATATCAATGCTTTTTGTCTTTCTGAATTTGACAGATTTCTTATTAGTGGCAGCCTTGGGAAAATTAGCCTTCATAAGAATGGCATGATGATCTGACAGCAGTTCATCCACTGCACAGAAGTTTAAGAGGCTGCTGCCACTTCTGGTTATCACAAGGTCAAGTGTATTGCCAGCTTTGTGCGTCGATTCAGTAATATGTTGGGACAAATCAAACATTTCAAGAACCTCATTGAACTTTTCCACTCTGGGATGGGACGGTTGAATATGAAAGTTGAAGTCACCGACAATGAGCAGTTCATTGTCTTTGCAGTGATACAACGAAAGAAGTTCAGTGAACTCATCAAAGAAGTCGGAAAGAGCATATTTATTCGAGTTTGTGGGCTCGGGCCTGTAGATAATAAGAATTATAATAGAGCGTCCAGCATAAGAGAGATTGAGTACCAAATGCTCAAATGTAGCCATGCAAGGATTTAATCTAGTTTTTCTATTTTAATACTTGATTTAAACAAGCAGCCAATGCCACCTCCAATTCTGTTGTGTCTAGATTTATTTAGAAATTTGAATTCACCACAATTCTCCAATTGACCAATTAAAGCTGTGTCATCATCCCTTAACCAGCACTCAGTAAAGATCATAATATCAAGATTATGTTTGTTTCTATAATCATGAACAAGATTCAATTTATTTCGGAGACTTTGTGCATTCCACAGACACAGGTTCAAGTTTGAATTCACAGAATACGAATAAGAGACTTTTCCATAGTCCCTACCAGATCCAGAATGTGAATGAGGGATTTTACCATAATTGCTACCAGCGCCAGAATGCAAGTGAGAGACTTTACCATAGTCTCTACCATAGCCAGTCTCCACCGAGACCGCATCACCAGAAACATTCAAAGACTGAAAACGAGAGACATTGTAAGATGCGAATAAGGATTTAATGGATAGAGCATTACAAGCTTTACAGTAAACAGGTTTGGACGGAGTGTTGGACAAAATGCTTCGATGTAAAAAGGTTCTTTTCCAGGGTCTCGGTGGATGTAGTTGTCACTTAGGTTTTGACCTGATTAGCTCATTCACCTCCTTGGTAGCCAATTCTACGTTTCTAGCTAGACCCTTGATCATGACTGCCGTATAGAAGTCTGGTTCCTCATCACAAGCCTCGTTGTTTTTTTCTTTCCAGTTTCCGAAGGTCATCTTAACTTCACAGGTGGTTGTGATTCTCTTGATTACCACGCCATTTCTTCCAATGATTCTTCCAATTAATTCGGGTTTTATTGGGATCACTTGGGTAACTTCGAAATCAGCGGAAGCTCCACCTGAAGTAGTTTCTTTCGGTTTTGGAGTAGAAGGTACTGCAATGGCCTTGAAAACCTCCTCATACAAAGCTAGGCATCTGCTGGTGGGAGTAGAACCGTCGTGGCCCAATAGATCTAACCTGGAGCCTGGAAAGTTGACTCTGAGAATGTTGACTTGCTCGACTTCATTGTTGTAAAGCTTGCGATTGTAAAGATCGACTTGAATCCTGGCGTTGTTATTCGGGGGAAGACTAGCGACATAGATAGTAGTTTGACTACCGTACTCCATAACAAGTCGTTTCAGGGTTTTATAAAGATCAAAAGCAGAGACATCTGATACGATCTCACTTGAGCCTGTAAGAATAACCACAACGTCCACACTCTTGATATCATCTAATTCACCTATTTCAGCCAGTCCTTTTTTCACTTTTCTCCAGGAGAAATTACTCTTCAGCTTAGCGACACAGGGTTCCGTGATGTCATCAAAGAAGACGATGCCAGTCGGCTTAGCTACTGCTTGGGAGGCGTTGTTTTCCTCGTGGTTTGATAGTTGATCGAGGAGATCATCGTAGTCATGCTCTCGTTCTAGAAGGGAGGATCGGGTGAGTTCTAGATCTTTCTCAACCTCACTTTTCTCTGACATACACACTCTTAGCCTGTCGGCAAGTTTGGCGTTTTCCTGTTTAATATCTTCGAGTTCCCTGCGTACGGCTGCCATCATTGTAGTGTCTTCATCTTTCCGGGGTCTTCCACGTCCTCTTTTTGGCTTAGGTGCTTCGTCAACACTTCCATCGTCTGTGTTATCGTCAAGGTTTCCGATGGTTGGGGCTCTGTTTCTTTTTGGTTTAGCAGCATCGTCGATATTTTCGGCATCCTTATTTGCTCCAGCATCATCATCCACATCGTCAGGGAGATTGTCTTGGATCTCGTCGGCAACATTATCCGCCCAGTTATCTGCCATATCTGAAACAAGTTAAGTGTAAGTAGTTAGATTCGAAAAAAATAATAAGAGTATAGAGTATTTACTTTTATTTCAAAGTTCAAACAGGCAAAGCAGAAGTATCAAAAGGCGTCAATCAAGGCGTTGGAAAGTGAAAAGTAAGGATTGTACAGGAGCAGAAACAGTAATATCAAGTTGAGTTGATCGAGACTTTAGAAAAGTAATAAGTCAAGGCTTATGCAGAAGCAAATGCAGAAGTGTCAAATAGTGCGAATCGAGACTTATGCCGAAAACAAAAGCAGTAATATCTAGTTGAGTCTATTTTAAGAAAGCAATAAGTCAAGGCTTTAGTAATATTGAGTAATATGAATCGAGGCTTATGCCGAAGCAAAGCAGTGTCAAAATATATGAATCGAGGCTTATGCCGGAGCAAAAGCAGTAAAAGCAGTAGTGTCGAGTAATATGAATCGAGGCTTATGCCGGGGCAAAAGCAGTAGGATCGAGTAGTGTGAATCGAGGCTTATGCCGGAGCAAAAGCAGTAGTATCGAGTAGTATGAATCGAGGCTTATGCCGGAGCAAAAGCAGTAGTATGGAATAGTATGAATCGAGGCTTATGCCGGAGCAAAAGCAGTAGTATCAAGTAGTGTGAATCGAGGCTTAAGCCGGAGCAAAAGCAGTAGTATGGAATAGTGTGAATCGAGGCTTATGCCGGAGCAAAAGCAGTAAAAGCAGTAGTGTCGAGTAATATGAATCGAGGCTTATGCCGGGGCAAAAGCAGTAGTATTAAATAGTGTGAATCGAGGCTTAAGCCGAAGCAAAAGCAGTAGGATCGAGTAATGTGAATCGAGGCTTATGCCGGAGCAAAAGCAGTAGTATCGAGTAGTATGAATCGAGGCTTATGCCGGAGCAAAAGCGGTAGTATGGAATAGTGTGAATCGAGGCTTATGCCGAAGCAAAAGCAGTAGTATCGAGTAGTGTGAATTAATATTTTGTCAATGTATTAGTTAGATGAAATTAACAATTAGTTTCTCTGAAACTAACAATTGGTTTCGCTGAGTCTTACTGTTAAACAAGTTCTAAGTACTTTTATTTGTTTTTTAAACTTAAGGATTATAAGCTAACATATTATCTTAAGAACCTTTAAGCTAATATAGAGTGATTAATGAATGTGTGTGAATGCGTGTTATTAAAACCAACATGATGAACAGTTTGTTTATTTGTCAATTCGGCTCTTTTTGGCTTTATAAAGTAAACAAATGAATACTTATACAGGTATTTATACTGGTATATATCTTCCAAAATCATATAATTTAAATATGATATCGATAATGCCAATCTATTGCTAAAGTACGGATAATGTACAGGACCTCAAGTATGATGATTGTAAAAAAAAAAAATTTCGGCATTTGTGTTTATTTTAATGATCCTGATTTCGTTGTAAGTATGTTTACCATCACTTTTTTGTTTAAGATGATCCCAATATTATAACTTGTGGTATGCTTAAATTTATTTGTTTAAGTGAGCGTTTCCTTCTTCTTAAGCTGCTGCATGAATGATATTGATATTGAATGGACAATTGAGCATGTATATGTGTAATCGTTGTTTATAATACTTAGTCATAAAATGTATATATGACAAAGGGCATTGTTTAAACAATATTATATGGGATTTTTTTTTATCTAACTATATATATTGGAGACCGTCAGGTCTCTGCGCGCAGCGCAGAGACCAGAGGTCTTCAAATGGTAGGAGACAGAGCTACCCACACAGGGATATACTAATAAACTTTTTTGCATGTGCCAAAGCTGACATAAAGTGGCACCATTTATGTGACGTCATAAATAATTGGCCTGATGTGCTCCCATGGCAACAGCATGGCAGGTGGCGTCATGAACAGGACAGCCTCACTTTCATATTTGTGACGTTGCCTCCTTGACCTGGAGCTACAAGTGCTTGTAATTTGCAAAGTCACATGACTCACATCAGATGCCTATGCTCTTAATAAACCACCAGAATGCTGGCTGGATCGATCAAAGGTCACTGTCAAGCAAAAAGAGAAATACTTTATTTAGTTTTATGAAGATCACATGGGCCTACAGGGCAAACATTTGAAGGTGTAAAGATAGGGACCAACTAGATGATACTTGGAGGAGGGTTATGAAATTTATCTATCAATCTATCTGCTTATAAATAATATCGCTAGGCCTATTAGTATTTAAAACACTTCAAAATAATTTCATATTTCTGACGGTCTCGCTATGCTCTTTGGCATCATCATATTAATATTATTATGTATGTATAAATATGAATGTATGTATGCATGTATGTTTTGTGTGTGTGTATGTGTACTATATTATACAGTTATCGCACAGCACCGAGTGCAATATCAGTTTTTATCACCGAGGTGACTAATATTGCACGAGGGCGCAGCCCGAGTGCAATATTAGTCACCGAGGTGCCATAAAAACTGATATTGCACGAGGTGATGTGCAATAACTGTTATATCATATAGTTTTTTTTTTGGGAAATGCTAAGAAAAGGGCCAGAATTCTGATGTCAAAACTCATTTTGTGTTTCTTTGACCTGCATGTTTGAAATGTATATCAATGACTACTTCACTCACAAAAAATGGTTCACAGTTTTGGCATCCATAGAAGGTATATTTGATGATTGGTCTTCTTTAATTTTTTTTTTCTCAAACTTTGTGGCAGACTTAAGACCTCTAAATTCAACAAAGTCACTGAAAAATGGGAGAAAAAAATTGTTTTTCGGCCACTTAATGCTTTATTCTGATTAAACAAATAACATACACAGTATTAAAGTTGATATCTACTTAGCCCTTTAATATACGCATCTTTTGGCCACCACAATCATTTTTCTATCTATTTCCATTGCTGTGCAGTGACTTTCTTTAACTATTTAAAACCAACAAACGAAATTGTTGCTGCTGCAAGACTCAATTTGTGTTTCTTTTGAACCACATATTTAAAATGCATCTCACTAGAAATGGATGAATATTTCACTCACCAAAAAAAATTTCACACTATAGGAATCCAAAAATGATGTACTTGATGATAGACTTAATTTTCGATTTTTTTGAAAAACTTTATAGCAGACCTTTGTTGTAGTAGGTTCGTTAACCAAAAACGAAGACTGAAGTATGGTTAATTCTTTTATTCAGAAAACCAAAGTAGAAGAAGAAACCCTGTAAAAAAATACAAATAACCATTAGGCTTATAGCACCAACCAAAATATCAAATATATACAATTAAACCATAATCATTATTCATGTGACCTTTTGGGCCAGCTCATTAAGCAAAGAACAAATTAGACATGTGACTGTACCATTACTGTAATTTATCTGAGTGATAAATTACCAAACACTTAACAGTGAAATAGCAGAACATATTAACAGTGTACAACATGTATCATAAATACACCATTATTAATCAACATACACAGAATATTTAAACTAATAGTAATAAGAGAAGTATATTAAATTTCATTACCCAAGCCGGGGTTCCATGTGGTTTAGGAACTGACAATATGTACAAACTATCTCTGGACCGAATAACCTAGAAATTATTAAATGAGTATTAGTATCTCAAATGTTAAAACCAAATGCTAAATAGATAAATGTACATTCATTCACTCATTCATTCATGTTAGTAAAAGTCACTTACTTCATATAGACAGACTAGGTCTGACCATGTGCTCTGCTCCAAGTAAAATGAAAGCTGGCACCAGAAAATGCCACCGGGTGTCACTCCGAGTGTGACTGGCCACTGGGGACACCTGGCTGCCCAATGGTCAACTGGACCAAGATGCCCCCTGGTGCCAGAAGAATAAACACAACACCAATGCCTTTGAAAACAAATTTATTACACTGGGACACACACCCCCTAGTAGGAGAAATGATGTCCACATCATTTAATTTAAAAAAATTCAGAAGAGCAACAGAGCAAAAACATAGGTACAATAACAAGAACAATTATACGAAAGATGTCAACTGCTAACATCAAAAACTCTGCAAAAAATAAAAATTCATATAACAAGAAATAGAAAATATCTGAAGCAAATCAAATTCTGATCTGAAAATAGAGGATTCTTAATCAAAGAGGTCAAGGAGCTTGGAGATTCCACGGGTTCTTCTTCTTGCTCTTCTGTCCTTGCTGTGGGTGGAGAAACTGTGGGTTGAGAGGATGTCGGCTGG
This sequence comes from Platynereis dumerilii, assembly GCA_026936325.1. Lineage (NCBI taxonomy): Eukaryota > Metazoa > Annelida > Polychaeta > Phyllodocida > Nereididae > Platynereis > Platynereis dumerilii. The sequence continues at coordinate 157,770 of JAPTHN010000180.1, forward strand.
ACCCCGGTTTGATCTGCGCTGACAGGATTCTCATCATCGGCTACTGGTGCAGGAGGCTGTACCGCCACAGGAGGTTTTACGATCTCCTGAACAGCTTCGTCGTCTGAGGATGTATCCTCTCCTACAAAATCCACAGAATGAGAAGTCCTGGTACGAATGGGGAGCTGATTATTCCGGTGAAGCCTCTTCTTCCGACCTTTTCCTTCCTCAGGCTGAATCTCGAAGACAGGCAGATCTTCAAGCTGACAGACGACCACATAAACCTGATCTTCCCATCGATTGGAAAGTTTATGGCGACCCTCAGGGAAGACTGTCTTCTTCACAAGGACACGATCTCCAGGATTGATGGCATTCCCTCGGACCTTCAAGTCGTAATACTTCTTGGCTCTTTTCTGATTCTTCTTGATGTTGTCTTGGGCAATCCGATAGGATTCTTCCAATTTCTGTCTCAGACCTTCGACATAAGGAACGGATGAAGAGTCTGGAGGCCCCACTAGTCCAAAGGCATCATCAATGGGTAGACGTGGAGTCCTGCCGAACATCAGCTGGAACGGGCTAAAACCAGTGACTGAATTCTTTGTGCAGTTGTAGGCATGCACCAGCGGCTTCACAAATTCCGCCCATCTTGATTTCTTTGCTCCAGGAAGTGTAGCGAGCATGTTCAGAAGAGACGAGTTGAACTTCTCGCACTGCCCATTGCCCATGGGGTGGTATGGTGTCGTCGTGGATCTCTCGATTCCCAGCATCTTGCACATCTCGGAGATGACCTTTCCGACGAAGTTGGCTCCTTTGTCACTGTGGAGGCGCTGAGGCATTCCATAATGGTTCACGAAGAGATCCACCAGGGCCTTGGCAGTGGTCTTGGCAAGCTGATTCCTGGTCGGAGTAGCCATGGCGTATCTGGTGAAGTGGTCAGTGAGGACCAAGATGTTGCTGTATCCGCCTACTGATGACTCAAGGCACAAGAAATCCATGCTGACTAATTCCATAGGGGATGACGTCTTGATGGGGACTAGCCTTGCGATAGGCTCCAACTTCTTCCTCTTGAGGCAATTCTCACATTCTGAAATATAAACAGACACATCATCATTCATAAAAGGCCAATAAAATCTACTTTTTAACAGATCCAAGACGCGATCACGACCGAAGTGTCCCATGTCGTCATGCAACATCTGAAGAGCTTTCTTTTGTTGAAGACTTGGAAGGACGAGCTGTTTCACCTCAATACCTTGATGCACACAAATCCGGTAAAGGACACCTTTCTCTACCTTCAGACGCTTCCGCTGACGCCACAGTTGACGGGCCTCTGGCAGATCAGAATCCAGGGTGTCCTGCTCTAAAGCATCAATCACAGCTCTGATGACAGCATCTTCTCTCTGGAGTTTCGACCAGTCCGGAACGGTACCCTTGGAGAAGACTGAAAAATCTGGAAGAGCCTGTGAAGACATGCAACAAGCAGAGACAAGTTCCTCCTTACCAGCTCCATCACAAATAGCTTTGACGTCAGCATCCGAAAGAGTGACCACATCTGGCAACCTAGAAAGAGCGTAGGCAGCAGCATTCAACTTCCCCGGACGGTACTTCAAACTGAAGTTGAAGGATGAAAGTGCAGCCACCCATCTCAATCCAGTGGCGTCGAGCTTCGATGAGGTCATGACGTAAACTAAGGGATTTGAGTCTGTGATGAGTTCAAATGTGGCTCCATACAAGTAGTCGTAAAACTTTTCAGTGATGGCCCATTTCATCGCCAGGAACTCCAATTTATGAGCAGGATAGTGGGACTCGGCTGGCGAAAGACTGCGACTGGCAAAAGCAATAGGATGGAGTTTACCGTCCACCTCCTGACTGAGAATGGCTCCCAAACCACGTCCGCTAGCATCCACCTGTAGGGTAAAGGGTTTAGTGAAGTCCGCGAAGGCCAGAACTGGAGTAGATGTCATTGCCTCCTTGAGCTTCTCGAAAGCTGTCTGCTGATCTTCATTCCACTCAAATGGAGGGTAGGCAATCTTGGACTTCAACTTCCCTTTCCGCTTCACCTTCTTGTTCCCTGGCACTCCTCGCAATAACTTCTGCAGTGGAAAGGCTAACTTGGCGAAGTCCTTGATGAATCTTCTATAATATCCACAGAAGGCCAGGAAACGATGAAGTTGTTGTCTTTCAGTAGGGATGGGCCAGTTCTGCACTTTCTCAATCTTCGCTGGATCGGTAGCTACGCCCTTCTCCGACAGGATGTGTCCTAGGTACTTGATTTCCCGTTGAAAGAGACAGCACTTCGAAGGCTTTAGCTTTAGTCCAGCTTCTTCCAGTCGTGACAGCACTTGATCCAGACGCTGAAGATGAGTCTCAAACGCATCTGCAAAAACGATGACATCATCTAGATACAACATGCAGGTTTGTAAATATAGGGAGCTCATGACTTGCTCCATGGCACGCTGAAAGGTAGCTGCCGAATTCACCAGACCCATAGCCATTCTATTCCATTCATAGAAACCAAGGCATCCTGCGGTGAACGCTGTATACTGGCGATCGTCGGGATGCATATCAATCTGCCAGTATCCTGACTTCAAGTCTAACGTCGAGAACCAGGAAGCACCAGCCAAACGGTCGAATGTGTCATCTATGCGGGGAAGGTAGTGGCTGTCTGTGATGGTGTTGTTATTGAGCCGTCTGTAGTCTGTCACAAATCTCAGGTCTCCATTGGGCTTCCTGACAAACACTGCTGCTGAAGCATAAGGGCTGGATGAAGGTTGTATAACTCCAGCTTCAACCATGTTTTGCAGATGGCCCCGGACTTCCTCAATCATTGCAGGGGGTATTCGGCGATATTTCTCCTTGAAAGGTCTGTCTTCCTTCAGATGGATCCGATGTGAATGACCTTCATAGTGACCCAAGTCCCAGTCGCTCCATGAGAAGGCTTTGGAATGATTCTCTAAACATTGATGAACTTGTCGGCGTTGATGGTCGGTCAGACCAGTCAAGGGGAAGGCATCAACAATCCGGTTGGGTGGAATGGAAGAATCATCCGCCTTCTGAGAACAGACTGAAACAGGAAAAGCATAACATAAAATACAATTCAATGGAATGGTTACTCCTTTCTGTGATGTGTTAACTATAGACACTGGTATACTGTCAGTGATGGCATCACTATTATAGATGGCAGGAGTTAACAACAGCCCTCCAGGCAAGGAAGAATCAAAAGTTGCCTCAACTAAAATTGGAGAGGTCTCATTACACTGTAGTCCACAGTGCTGACCTTTAACCACTACACTACTCAAAGCGGGAATCTCAAAGGCTTCACCGAATTTCACTGGAATGCCAACCGAAGATTCCTTAGTTTTCAGAATAACACTTTGAAAGGCAACCTTCCATGCCGTAGGAAGCTGTTCATCGACAAAGTCATCATGTAACTCCCAACATCTGCAAATTACATTGGTACCCAACAACACCGGACAATGTTCATTATATCTAGTATCATCAATAACCAAAAGTAATGCCATCAAAGACTTAACATTTCCTAAAACCTTACCAGGAAGTGAAAGTTCAACCTCAATATACCCAGAATAAGGCAAGTAGGAACCACCGATGCCCTCAATCTTTAACAAAGTTTCTAAAGGTTTTATCTCTAAATGAGATAAACGAGTTTCATAAAACTTTTGAGAAATACAGGACACCTGAGAACCAGTATCTAATAAAGCTAAGACATCACAATTATTAACTTTGACATAAGTCTCATTGGCAGGGCCAATCAAACTCGGAGGAGCTTTGTTGAAAGAATCATCTACGGATCGCTCCGCGCCGCAGATGACGAGGCGTTTAAAAGCTTCCGGCAGTTACGCTTCACGTGGCCAGGCTTCTTGCAATAATTGCAAATGAAGTTCCTGGAGGGGACAGTAGAAGTCTCTGAAGTGGAAGTGGGCTGGCTTCCAGATGTACCAGACTGGGATGGCTTGGAGTTTCCCTGAGGCTTCCTGTCAATCTTGCTCTCCAATTGGTTGACCTTGGTAGAGAGTGACTTCAGATCCTTCAGGATATCGTCCAACTTCCTTTGCATGGGATCCGCTTCAATCGTCTGTGCCTTGGAGACAACCTTGCCCTTGACTTGATGTTCCTCCTCAGCTTGGCGAGCCAAAACAAGAATCTCATCATATGTCCCATCAGTCATCCTATGACGTAGGCCCTGCTTCACATTGTCCAGCACCAGGCCTTGAGAGAACTTCGCCTTCAGCATGGAGTTCCTCTTTTCTGCGGTGATGTCGTCCAGCTGTGGGTGGCAAAGCAGATCCTCCAGACGACAAGCCCATTCAGCCACTGACTCAGATGACTTCTGCTGCGCTGAGTAGAAATCGGAGAGAAGTTGTTCATTGGTGACTGCAGTACCAAACACTAACTTGAATTTAGCCAAAACTTGATCTAATATGGCATCATTTCCAAGTCGCATTAATACCTGTGCTGCAGTCCCAGTCACTGAGCGGTGGATGGCTCTCATCACTTCCCTCTCTCCAAACAGAGTCCTCAAGTTCGTAACTTCGAACTCCCATACCCGGAACACAGTTTGACCTTTGGACGAATCACCAGAAAAGTTAGGAAGTCGAGGTATCTTATTTTCCTCAAGCACCCGCGGCACTCCCTCATTGCGATCAACTTCCAGACTAACTGCATTGTTACCGGCGTTACGATCCCTGCGATCTCCACGCTGATCATTAGCATTTTGAGAAACAAGTTGATCCTCAGGCTTAACTTTAGGCTTAGTACCTTGAAGTAACTGAAGAAGTTCCGCTTGTTGTGCTATAGTTAAAGTTTTGATAAACTCGGGGAGATTCTGAGTAACTTCGGTAGATGGGGGACCAGCGGGATCTTTCTGTCCCCCTACGGCCCCACCACCTGCACCATCCCCATCACCCTCATGATCAGACATGATGATTGTGAGGGCAACAAAGTAATCAATACACTAAAGTTATGATTGATCACTAAAATTTGTAAGTATCAACTCAATCACTCATTCACACAAGCACACATTCATACGTAGCAGTTGGCTATAAATTTTTGAAGTTGTAGGTTAAGCAAAATTGGAAATTTGGAATACTTGACTTTAAAATAAGTTGAATTAAAGTTAAAGTTGAATAATCAAAGTTGAAATATAAAATTTGAATTTGGAATAGAGTCTGTAATAGGTTATGCAATCTAGAAAATAGCTAATATATTTTTAATTGAAATTAATAATAAAGTTGAAGAACCAAGGCTTGGGCAGTAAGTACCTAATCAAAATAACCTGGCAAACTGTAAATTATAAAAGAACTAACTCCTCAGTAAATATGAACAAAGTAGTATTAATTAAATAATTAGCTAAGTCCACTAATTAAAAGTAATAAACTAATATAATTTCTTCATTACAACAAAATTGTGTCAATTTGTGAAATAATTCTAAGTTAAAGTCAACTAGTCAAAGGTGAAACACAAAGGTAGGTTGCTGAATCACCAAACGTATATTAACTCCAATATAAACACCAGGTGGCGGGCTAAGTCCCAACTGATTACCACGAAGTAACAAAGTTTATGATAAACGACTAAGTTGACGAAAAAGGACTAAGTTGTCGACAAATGACTAAGTTATTGACAAATGACTAAGTTATTGACAAATGACTAAGTTATTGACAAATGACCAAGTTATTGACAAATGACTACGTTATTGACAAATGACTAAGTTATTGACTAATTATAACTATTTATGACTAAGTATAACTAAGTATAAGGAGGCATAACTAAGTATAACTAGGTATAACTAGGGATAACTAAGTATATGTCTAAGTATAACTAAGTATAACTAAGTATAATTAAGTATAACTAAGTATAACTAAGTATAATTCTAAGTTATAATAAGTTTACAAATCAGAATTTAAATAAGTATCAAAATTATTGAAGTATTCTAATATCAATATCTAATATAGATTTTTGATTTAAATTGCTAAGTTATTATTATTATCTAATCAATAATAATTTTTAAAAATGTTTAGGGATAACCTGATATAATTATTGAATTTTATGAAAGTAATTTAACTGTCAACAAGAAATATTGAAAATCTAAACCAGAAAGTAATGGTGTGCCTAACTTCAATAGCCAATATGCAATGTAACTTTTTGGTAGCAAATGTAAATTTTAAAAATTGAACAATAAAATAACGTAAGTCTCAACTTGAAATAAGAATCAACATTCAACAAATAATTGTGATAGCAAAACTCACTATGTATTCAATTTCAATAAATTGAATTAAAGCACAAATGTAATAATGAAATCAAATTGTCAAATTATATCAACTGTGTTTGTAAATAGACCCGACCTGATGACCTGAGAGTTCAAGTCTATGCGACCTCTAATATCAACAACAATGACCCAATCAAAACAATAACAAGAATGTCCTAATTAAGTCAGGTCATTGACAAACAAACATAAACAGTAAACAATCAATATCAACAGTAAACAATCAATTCTTAATCCTTAGGTCAACACAAAACAGTTAAGGTCATGAACTTAAGAAGTCTCTAATCCACCAGACACTTAATACAGAGCAAACATGTAATCAACAAGCAATTAAAGCAGATCAATTTGAAAAACAGTTAATGCAATGAGGATTATAAAAGTCCTTTAAAAGTGTTTGTAAAAAGTGTCAGTTCAAAGAGTTCAGTTTAGCACATGGAAAATTACACCAATTTTCTGACAAAAATGACTCAAATAGCCACTTATAGAGTTCTGAGGCCCAAAATTTACAGTCCGTAAAATTTAATTTTGCCTCCCAACTTATGGTTATGCCTTACTTGATACGTGGACATTCCATGAATCTTCTCGCGAGAATTTTCTTGTCTTGAAATTCTGGAATCTTTGCGAACTTCTGGAATCTTCGTGAAATTCCGGTTTCCAGGACGAATCCGGTGCCATATCCAGGTGAACCAAACCGAAATCCTGTCGACTGCGCCAATTGTTGTAGTAGGTTCGTTAACCAAAAACGAAGACTGAAGTATGGTTAATTCTTTTATTCAGAAAACCAAAGTAGAAGAAGAAACCCTGTAAAAATATACAAATAACCATTAGGCTTATAGCACCAACCAAAATATCAAATATATACAATTAAACCATAATCATTATTCATGTGACCTTTTGGGCCAGCTCATTAAGCAAAGAACAAATTAGACATGTGATTGTACCATTACTGTAATTTATCTGAGTGATAAATTACCAAACACTTAACAGTGAAATAGCAGAACATTTTAACAGTGTACAACATGTATCATAAATACACCATTATTAATCAACATACACAGAATATTTAAACTAATAGTAATAAGAGAAGTATATTAAATATCATTACCCAAGCCGGGGTTCCATGTGGTTTAGGAACTGACAATATGTACAAACTATCTCTGGACCGAATAACCTAGAAATTATTAAATGAGTATTAGTATCTCAAATGTTAAAACCAAATGCTAAATAGATAAATGTACATTCATTCACTCATTCATTCATGTTAGTAAAAGTCACGTACTTCATATAGACAGACTAGGTCTGACCATGTGCTCTGCTCCAAGTAAAATGAAAGTTGGCACCAGAAAATGCCACCGGGTGTCACTCCGAGTGTGACTGGCCACTGGGGACACCTGGCTGCCCAATGGTCAACTGGACCAAGATGCCCCCTGGTGCCAGAAGAATAAACACAACACCAATGCCTTTGAAAACAAATTTATTACACTGGGACACTTTTGACGTCTTAACACAATAAAATCACAAAAAAATCGGCAAAAATGCTGTTTTTCGGCCACTTAATGCTTTATTCTGATAAAACAAATTACATAAGCAGTACAAAAAGTTGATATTCGATTAGCCCTTTAATGGACGCATCTTTTGCCGCAAAAAACAGCTTTCTAACTGCCTCCGTTGCTGTACAGTGCACTTTTTACTAAAATTGGAAAACAAATTGTTTGTCAATCTGTAGCTGCAGCAGCATTGAAACGTGGTGCTTCCTCTCAGGTCCGTCCAATCTTTCACATGTTAAAATGACCGTGCAATATAATGCGTGCAATATCGTAGAATATTGCACGGCTGTCGGCCAATGAGAAGCGAGTATTTCCGCTAGCCATATGATATATATGTATATATATTGAATTAAGGCATCTGTTTATAACTTTGTAATTGGGGCAATGCGTATATGAATGAAGAACTGTTCGTTTGATATGACTGACTTCGTGAACTTTTTATTTTAATTTTTATATAATTAAAATTTTTCTGTTCTGTTTTTTACTTTTTTTCCTTTGATGATATGGTGTAATACTATGGTAATCTATACAATGTATGAATAACTGTTTTTACTAAACAAGCTCTTTGCAGGGGATGGGGTGGGAGTTAAACAATATGCAGGTGATGTATACCTCTCTTTATAATACTAATCAATTTTGCAAATAGTCATTTCAAATTCCTCTGATTCTGGCTATCTGAATTGTGTCATTAATATATATTTATTATTCTATGTTGCTCAACAGGTACAGTTCTCGTCTCAGTTTGTAATCATGTTTAACAGCTACTCTCTTAAAATGTGTTATTTAAATGTTTCTTTAATGCTTTCAGACAAGCTCAATTATTATTCTGCATTTAAAACTACTCACTTACTGCTTATATACTTTATTAATTTTTTTTTCTGTAAAAACCGCAGAACCTTTCTGTAAAAACCGCAGAACCACAGACAATGTCTTCGTCTTAGACACTCTAATCTCACATCAGCGCTCTGTCAAGAAGCCGCTTTATCTTGGCTTTATTGATTTTACCAAAGCGTTTGATTTCATCAACAGAGATTTGCTATATTACAAACTACTGAAAAGTGGGTTTGGTGGCAAACTGGTTAAGATCGTAGTCAGTATTTTTTCTAAAGCAAATGCTAGAGTCCGTTGGAATGGTGAAATTGGTGAGAAAATAGACAGTACTCATGGGGTGTTGCAGGGTGGTATTATTAGTCCAAAATTATTCAATCTATTCCTAGCAGATTTGCATGAGTATCTAGATACCAGTCAAGGGATTACAGTGAATGACACCACTGTCACTCACTTGGTGTATGCTGATGATTTAGTACTAACATCGGAGAGTGAAAAAGGACTCCAAACTTTGTTAAACAACATAGCCGCATATTGTAGAAAATGGCACTTGATTGTTAACTGCAGTAAAAGTAAAGTTATGATTTACAATACTTCCAAAAAAGGTATTAAGAATCATAAATTTGTAATAGATAACATGGAATTAGAAATTGTTAATTCTTTCAAGTACTTGGGACATGTCCTCACATCGTGTAAGAACATCCATGCGTCAATGCTTGGCCATGTTGCTACTCAAGCTCAAAGAGCTGTTCACTTACTCTATGATAACATTAGAAAGACTGTCGGGCACCTGTCTCCTACGCTTAGCCTTAAAATGTTTGACACTCATGTCCTGCCTATCGTAGAATATAACAGCGAAGTGTGGTTCAGTGACAAGAAAATTGATGCAATAGAAAAAATTCAGATGCAGTATTTGAAAAAGATACTTGGTGTTAGAAGGCAAACACCAACTATAGGTATTCTGGCGGACTGTGGTAGATTTCCACTTGTCGTCCGACAACAAGTTTCAGCTGTCAAATATCTGCAACGGTTGATTGCACCCGATTGCCCTAGTATACTTAAAACTTGTTATGATATTCAAATTCAAATGCATAATTCCAGTAAGGAATGTTGGTACACTAAACTATGCAATGCACTAGGAAAATATGATATCACTATAGATGGCGATCTTACTGTCATACCAAATGAAATGTACAAGCATACTCACAATAGGTTACTTAGTGAAATTTCTGACTCAAATATCAAGCCGAAGCTAAGAACTTATAAAAACTTCAAAACAGAAATACGTATTGAACCGTATTTAAATTGTGACCTGCCTAAACATCTCTATAGCAGTATAGCTCGTTTCAGACTTAGTTCCCATAATTTACAAATAGAACTGGGAAGACACAAGCGACCGTATGTGCAACCAGAAGACCGAAAGTGCAAAAGATGTAATATGAATGTAGTAGAAGATGAAGAGCATTTCCTAATGGTATGTCCAAAATGGACATGCCAACGTCTCAAATTAGTGAAAATTGTGGTGAAACATATTTCAGGCTTTTTAGTTTCTAGTAGGTATCAGCAGCTCTTAGCGATTGCAAAAAGTAAAATTTCTGAAATGAATATAGCCCTGGGACAATTCCTGTTTTATTCACTTAATGATGATAGTGCATAGACCTCGTCATTTGACATGACCTTCGCTCTTCTTGGTGACAATTGCCAAATTATAGGTACTGTTTTTATCAATGCATGTGTCATATTGATTTCGTATTCGTTATTTGGCCTCAGGGTGTGGTGCTACTGAAAATTTGCTGTTTTAATCCTCCGTATGTACATGTTGTAAATTTTACTGTTATTGTATACTCTGCTATTAACTTACTTTCCAGGCTGTATATACTTTATTGGTGCATAATTGGGTGCTAATTTAAAGGTGCGCTACTTGTCTATGGTGCTCAACAGGGTTGGGCACGAGTACAGCCAAATGTACTCGAGTACGAGTACGAGTACTTGCCACAGCTACGAGTACGAGTCCGAGTACGAGTACAGCCGTTTCTGAATGTACTCGAGTACGAGTACGAGTACTTTCAAATGTACTCGAGTACGAGTACTAGTACATTTTTGCATGGTTGAACCTTATTTGTGCAATATTTAAAGAAAAAACACTTAATATTTATATATTAAGTTGATTAAACAAAAATGTTGGAATATTGTAGGCTACCTAATAGTACCTATAAGATACCCATTCATAATTTAGAAGTGAAATATGTTAATTGGACAAATTTTGAACTTGATCTTGGGAATTGTAGGTTTTTGATCCTGCTGCATGCGCGTCTACAATGACCTTGCAAATACATATAAATTGTGTAGAGCTACTGACATATCTTCAACAGGAACATTAATTAATTCACATTGTTACGATTATCTACAGCCAGGCCTAGGAGGGGGTTTGGAAAATAAAATTTTCATGCACTTTTGGGCAGATTCTCTGGGTGTTTTGGGCAGAATACTTTGTGAATTTAATATTTTTGGGACTACTTGGGCAATTGTTTTTTGGGCAGCCCCACCCCCCCCAAATTAATTGATCTACGCATATATCTGCAGCAGTGTGCACGGATTTGAATACTGTCTTCTGATTGGTCGGGTGCAGCTTTTTATCAGTTCTAAATGTGCTACAATAACCATTTTACTATTTTTTGGGCCAACAAATAACTGAATGCCCAAAGCCATCTGTCAGTCTCACTTCATTTCAGTATATTCCCTTAATACCGAGAATTCGTTGAAAAGGCATATCAAAGCATGGAAAGGGAAGCCTAGTGAAAATTAAATACAATAAAATTTCATTACAAATAAAGAAATGCGTGTTTCGTTCAGCTAACTACATTATTCGTCAGAGAAAATGATCTAACATGTTATACATGTAGTTTGATCACTGATAATTGAGCAGAAAATAAGTTATTGTGGTACAAAGACTCAATAATACAGCAACGAAATCAATACCACAAACCATAAAACGTTCACTGAATGCTGATTGGACAATGGTCACCATTTAAAATTAAAGAAAAAAGAAAAATACTTTTTTTAGACTGCACATGATTACATCATTCAGATCTATCTTTGAATTTAAGAGAGGGCAAACTTGTGAAGTATGCATCATAGTTTGACTTCAATAAAAGCGCCGATTTATCCAAAAAAGGTGAAAACGGAAACGGTTTTTATGATAGATGAAATAGGGCTAGAGACATTATTTAAAAGCATAGATATATCATTTAGATGTTTGGGGAGACAATGTCGAAGGAAATATTGCCGTATCTTCAATAGTAAGGTCAGTGTTAGACTGTAAATTATAATGTTTTGATTTGTGCCAAAAGGTGTGAAATTGCAAATGGCGGCTATATGTGTATTTTGCTGATTGGAAGACTTGTGTGGTTTGCCCTCTATCAGTCAAAATTTTACAAATCACTAGGCTTAATCAATAATCATGTTTAAAATAGATTAATGTTACTTATAAACCAAAGAACAACATCTGAAATTAAGTATCTTGTAAGATAAGTAAAGAGAAAAAAAAAAGAACTTATAACAACAAGAAGTGTTGATGGGATTTTATAACTTTCCTTTGCTGTTAAGACTACATTTATAGACCTTTTTAATTTAAATAACATTTAACTTATGAGTTAGGATGGCTTGGAATCTATAACAGATCAAAACTATTTGTTGTTCAAATAATGAATTTACTTTTCATAATTTATTTGCTGTTGTTGTGTTCAATTTTGCACTCCTTCAAAGCTTCAATTGTACTCGTGATGTACTCACTACGAGTACGAGTACTTTACCAATGTACTCGAGTACGAGTACTGTACTCATGATTTGGCACGAGTACCGAGTACATGCGAGTACTTGGAAAAATGTACTCGAGTACACGAGTACACGAGTACATGTGTACTCGTGCCCAACCCTGGTGCTCAAATTGACATTCTGTGTAAATATTTTTATGTGCTTATGTATGGACATTTATGGACAATGAAAGTAGAATGTGAGAGTTCCTTGGTCCGGCCTTATAGCGGTTACCGCTGGCTCGGTGCCTCGGAGCTCTCACACCAACTTAAAATTAAGCTGTTCTAGTTTATAATTGCTCACAACAATAATCCTTACACTCTATATTTTATAAAAAATGTTCAGTATTAATGTAATTGAATTGTGTATATACATATATGTTTATGAATGTATAGCCTAATCCCATTAGATTGTAGTTGCTTATTTTTGTGCTGTATATCCATATTTTATTTTTATTATTTTATGACATATGTATCTGTTTGATGCTTTTACATGTCAATAAAATTCTATGTAAATATATACTTTATTAATTATATGTTTCCAGGCACAGTGAATGGCAATTTCTTTTCTTTGACACAAGTACACTCATGACAGAAAGTCTACCAAGTTTTGAGGGAAATTTTTCCCTTATTGATTTGTTGGAGCGTGATGTGGCCGATGATGAGGGGGATGCTGACTGTGAACCAAATTTATTTCAACATTCTCCATATAACAATGATGAAGATTTTATGAACTTACTTAATTAAAAAAGAGAACATTTTAAAATAATCAGTCTAAATTGTCAATCGTTAAATGCTAAATTTGAATTGCTGAAAACTTATATCGAACAATGCAATGATTCCAGCAGTAAAATTGATGCCGTTTGCTTGCAGGAAACCTGGCTCTCAGCAGACAGCGAACTATCCTTATTTAAACTCCCGGGTTACAATCTCATATCGCTCGGTAAGTCATGCAGTGCACATAGTGGATTTGCTATTTATCTTCGTGAATTATATAGTTGCCTCTAAATAGCCCACACTGGTGCTGATGGGGCGTAAGACACAAACTCACTCACTCACTCGTGAATTATATGAGTTTAAATGTTTTAATTTGGATATTAGCTCTGAGTTTTGGGATGGCCAGGTCATAGAGATTTATGTTACAGATAAACATGGTGTCAAAAAAAAGTTGATTCTGGGAAACTTTTATAGGCCTCCAAGACCAAACCATGAACATATAATTAATTTTATAGATGACTTAGTTTCTGTATTCAACCAATTAAGAAATAATAAATATGTAGTTCTAACTGGAGATTTCAATATCAATCTGCTGAATTATAAAGAAAACAATGCTGTTAATGATTTTCTTGATAGTGTTATAGCTAATGGATATATACCCAAAATTACTGTTCCAACACGTCTTTCTCAACAACGTGGCACATTAATAGACAATTTCTTTGTCAAAATTTCTGATGATTATTAACCAACAACTGCTACGGTACTACTAAAACATATTTCCGATCATTTTCCATATTTTATCTCTCTTGATTTTTTAAACAGTGACAAAGGTAAGGATAAATTTGTTAAAGTTTTTTCTGAAACTCATAAAAAAACTATGAAAATTTTAAAAAGTATATTAGCAGCCTAGAGGCATCTGAGAAATTTAGCAGTCTTACTCAAACAAATGTTGAAGTAGGCTACAATACTTTTAATGATATTTTGTCTCATTACATAAAAAACACTTTCCTGTGAAACTTGTAAGATTTAATAAATATAAACATAAGAAAGCTAAATGGATGACTAATGCCATACTCAAGTCTTTTTCCTTTAAAAATAAGCTCTATGTTAAACTGAAATCGCTGTCACAAAATAGTTCTCAATACCAGAGTACAGTGACTAATTTTAAAACTTACACAAAAATCCTTCAAAAAATCATTCGTGCTGCAAAGAAACAATATTTTTCTAACTGCTTCTCCAGGTTTAAATTTGATATGAAAAAAACATGGTCAACAATTAACAATATAATGAATAGAACTAAAAACTCAAATGACTACCCAAAGGAATTTCTCATTAATAATAATTTACAATCTAGTATAGATATAATTACTAATGAATTCAATAAATATTTCATAAATATAAGACTAAATTTGTCAGAGAATATTATATTACCAGGAAATGAATCCTTCAAGGACCTTTTGGATTCTCCTGTAGAAACCCCGTTTTCTTTTAGCGCAGTTGATAAAAGTACAGTCATGAAAGCAATTGATTCACTTAAGCCAAAAACCAGTGCTGGTCAAGACAGAATTTCCAATAAATTACTTAAACATATTAAAAATGAAATAGCATCGCCTTTGACGATACTCATAAATCAGTCTTTCCTTTCAGGACAATTTCCTAATAAACTCAAAATCGCTAAAGTTACTCCGTTATATAAAAAGAAAGAAAATTACCTATTTGATAACTGTGCTTCCTAGTGTGTCAAAGGTCTTTGAACGAATAATGTATGATCAAATATATCACCATTTTGATCAACTTAATATATTTTTTCCTAGTCAATATGGTTTTCGGTCAAGTCACTCAACTGAGTTTGCAGTAATGGAGCTAGTTGACAAGATAATTTTGGAAATAGATCAGAATAATATACCTATTACTATTTTTATGGATCTTTCAAAGGCCTTTGACACACTGGATCACAAGATTTTGCTATATAAATTAAAATTTTATGGGTTTAATGATTTATCATATCAATTAATGGAAAGTTATCTCAACAATAGATTTCAATATGTAGAAATGAATGGTACTCAATCTGATTTGATGAGAATTAAATGTGGAGTTCCACAGGGCTCTATATTAGGCCCGTTATTATTTATAATCTATCTTAATGATCTTCTGAAAATTACCAAATGCCTGACGCCAATAATTTACGCTGATGATACTACTCTATTTGCTTCTTTGAATTACACTAACTATGTTTCGGTCAAGAATGACATAAATAATGAATTAAATTTAATTGATAAATGGTTAAAATTGAATAAACTTTCACTAAATGTTAGTAAGACAAAGGCCATGCTATTCCATACACCCCAAAGACAGACAATTCCTCCAGATATTCTAATTAATGACACCAAAGTAGAATTTGTTAATGAATTTAACTTCTTAGGGTTAGTTTTGGACAAAAATCTGAGTTGGAAAGGACATATTACTAGGCTACTCTATCGAAAAAAATCAGTAAGACCATAGGCATTTTATGTCGTCTGAAGCATACCTTACCAGCTGATGCTTTGCTTAATATCTATAATGCTTTAATTTCATCGTACTTCAATTATGGCATAACTCTCTGGGGCGGGCGTTCTAGTATGTTATTCAAATTACAGAAAAAAGCAGTAAGAATTATTACCAATAGCAAATTTAATGCTCATACGAATGTCCTGTTTAAACAGTTAAATATTTTAAAATTGGAAGATATATGTGCACTGCATGACTATAAACTATGCTATCGATTTATCAAAGGTCCTGTGCCTAAATATTTTCAAGAGATTGTCAATCCTGGAGAACATTTGAGTAGACATGATTACAATACAAGACATGCTTCTGACCTGCTGCTGCCTGCTGTGAGACATGAGTTTGCAAGGAATGGCATAAAATATAAATTTACTAAATTATTCAGTAACATGCAAGAGAATTTCAAGACAAAAATTTTTACGCATAGTTTTAAAGGATACAAAACTATATCAAAATTAAGTTATTAGATAATTATGATCCAAATTGTTCAATTCCTCATTGTTATATCTGTAACGGAACCTAATTTATTACAATAGTGCTTTGTTCACAGCTCCATACCCTCTTGTCTAGGCCCATTAGCCCGACACTACCCATTAGAATTTTCTTTTCAATCTATTCTTCATTCTTTTTTTCTCTATGTGTACCGACCTTATTAAATTGATGTTCACTGCCATCTACTGTGCCTGGACACTCCTTGTTAACAATGGGGCTCCTCAGCAGCGGCAAAATTTTTGCCTTCGAGGGGTCCTTTTGCTCCTAGGTTATTGAATTTTTTGAAAATTGTATTTTTATAATGTATATATTCCGAGCAAGAAATAAATGAGTCTGAGTCTGAGTCTGAGTCTGAGTCTAAATGGAAATTGAGCATGTTAGCACCCTGCTAAGGATTAACACTAGTAACAAGAACAAACAATTAGATTGTTTATTTTGTGAACATTATAAGTTCATAAGTATAATAGGAGAGGAGTAGGATGTCAAAGTCAGTTAGACTCCTCATTGTCAGGTTCTAACTAATACTATGACTATAAATCAAACAGCCTCCATGGTTCCCATGTTAAATGAATGAAGAGGACACATCATCGGCTACCATGAGGTATTTTCAAAGGATGAAGAAATCGTAATTGTGAATAATTGAGTACTGCCACAAAAAGGTGATTATTACTAAAGTCTGGTTGGAAAGGTGTCTAATGTGTCATAAAAATTTAACCTAAACAAGAAGCTCTGGGTTGCCTAATGCAGGTGGCTTCTTGTGATAAATATAGTTGGAGAGATGTCTCAGGGTTGGTCTAGTGGTAACATTCTGGGCTTCCAATCGCTGGTCCAGGGTTCGAATCCAGCTCTTGCCAGGTCACCTGGGCCTATGTTGGATGGCTGTTTCAATCATCCTTCACCTCATTGCCGGGTCCTCCTCCTGTCCTAATTAGCCTACGGAGTGCGTTAATACGGGACGTAAAGCCCCAATCATCCATCCATCGATCTCACTTGTTGTCAAAATTTAACCTGAACAGCAACCCGCGGCTTGCCTGATGTAGGTGTTTTCGTTTAAAATGATTAACTTTTGAGTATGGCCAAATGCTAAATGATGCAGATTCATTATGTATTTTATGTTTTTTCAGGGAGTAAATGTCTGTTTTCAAACTCTGGAGGTTATTCACTGGATGAAGAAATTGAAATTTCAAAGCATGGAAAACTGCCACAAAAAGGTGATTAGGCCTATATCTAAAATCTGGTTAGAAACTAGAAAGTTGTCTAATATGTCACTAAAATTTAATCCAGGCAAGAATCTCTGGGTTGCCTAATGTAGGCAGCTTCTTCTGATAAATCCAGTAGGAGAGATGTCTACTGTGTCATCAAAATTTAACCTGAACAAGAACCAGCGGGTTGCCTAATGCAGGTTGTTTCTTCTGATATAATATTTAACTTTTAAGTAAGGTCAAATGCTACATGATGCAGATTCACTATGTATCTCTTGTTTTTTCAGAAAGAAAGTGTTTGTTTTTACTGGAGGTATTTTCACTGGATGAAGACATTGTATTTGGAAATCATGGAGAACTGACACAAAAAGGTAATTACGATGTATTTCTAAAAGTCTGGTTGGAAAGGTGTTTAATATGTTGTCAAAGTTAAACCTAAACAAGAAGCTCCGGGTTGTCTGAGACAGGTGGCTTCTTCTAATAAATATAGTTGGTTACAGAGTGCACAAATACAGGACGTAAAGCCCCTTTCATCCATCCATCAATCTAACGTGTTGTCCAAATCAGCTCGCCAAATAAAACCTGAAGAGGAACGCACAGATTGCCTGATGTAGAGGATTTCTATTAATATTTAACTTTATAGTATGGTCAAATGCTAAATGATCCAGATTCATTAAATTTATATCATGTTTTTTTCAGGAGGAAAATGTTTGTTTTCAAACTCTGGAGGTTTTTTCACTGGATGAATTGCAACTGTAAACCATGGAAAACTGCCACACAAAAAGGTGATTATATCCCAAATCTCGTTAGAAAGGTGTCTAATATGTCACTAAAACTTAATCCAGGCAAGAATCTCTGGGTTGCCTAATATTGGCGGCTTCTTCTGATAAATCCAGTAGGAGAGATGTCTACTGTGTCATCAAAATTTAACCCTAACAAGAACCCATGGCTTGACTAATGTAGGTTGTTTCTGCTGATATAATATTTAATGTTTAAGTAAGGTCAAATGCTATATGATGCAGATTCATTATGTATCTCGTGTTTTTCAGGAAGAAAATGTTTGTTTTTAAACTCTGGAGATATTTTCACTGGATGAAGAAATTGTGATTGAAAATCATGGAGAACTGTCACAAAAAGGTGATTATTTCTGAAATCTGGTTAGAAAGGTCAAGTAGCACAACTTGCCCTGCTGCCGGGGTAAGTTGTGCCACATGATGGGCAAGTTATCCCTGAGGTTTATACCAGAAAAACCTTGTATTTCACCAGGGGTGCCGGACCAAGGGGGTGGAGGGGGCAACTGCCCCTCCATCCCTTGTCCAAGGGGGGGGGGCAGAGGGGGCAATGTGTTCCGTTTTGATCTTAATAAAAAACATTCTGCCTTATTTTAGCAACTTCATGCTCAAATTAAATAGTAAATAATAATTTAATTATTAAAATTATTATTGACAATCTTCTTAAATTTTGTTATGCAAAATTGGCACGAATATGATTTACCCTTTTACATCCGACCGCCCCTGTCACCCGCATTTCCTTCTGGCACCCCTGTATTTCATATTTAGCATATGGCTGATATATATATATCATTTATTTCATACACAAAATCATACAATAATTGTACAAAAATGGTATATAATCAAATGTATAAAAAACAGGTATCACAGATATTAATAAAAGCATGTAAAAGAGAGAAAAAAAATACGTTATTAAAATCATCACATTGTGCACAAGGCAAAAATTATGTTAAAAACTTCATCTTGACTAAAACCTGGTAACATACAATGTCGCAGTTCTAAAATCTGTTTAACAATTAAAATATCTCTTTCCACACGTTGGGATAAAAACCTTTTCTTGATGGCCATGGAACTAAGACACAAAATATTAGTCATATCACAGTCTACTCTCTTAGATATTATTCTCAAATTAGCTCCTATCACTGTATTTGCTTTAATGATACTAAGATTACACAGGTATTTTACCTTAACATTATCTGACTTCAACATTGTTTGTACTATTTTTAAAAATCTTGACTGAACCTGCTCTAATGCACTTAATGAGTCCATAAAGATTGGTAAAAATCTAGTGTGAGTACAATTCGGCAAATTAAGTAGCCTGCGTATACACCTATTCCACTTAGTTTGAAATTCATGCATATGCTTATCCAATAAATTCCAACTTTGGCATCCATAAAAATGTGCACATTTAGAATTAAATATAGCTTTGATCACATCATCTTTACATTCACCCAAAGTGCACACCAAATAATGCACAATATCACTCTTTTTCATTCTAATTTCAGTATTCTCTGACATATTACAATCAAGATAAGTACCCAGGTGTTTCACAGATGACACCCATTTAAGTTCTTCGTTACACAGTTTCACATTTGGTGAAATTATATTTTTCCTGCTAAAACCCATACAAACAGTTTTCTGAGGATTGTACTGAACACAATAATCATCCGAGATTATTTCACATACACTTAACATCTCGTTCAAACCTACAACAGTTGGTGACAATAGCGTCAAGTCGTCGGCATAACCAAATGCCCCGTAAAAAGGACTTCCTACCCAGCAGCCTATGCCGGTTCTCTCAAGTTCAATCAATAATTCATCAATATATACAAAGAATAAAATTGGCGATATAATGCCACCCTGTCTAATATCATTTGTGGTGGAAAATGGTTCTGAAAATGTTCCTTACGATCTTGTTCTCATCTTTTGGAGTTGATACATATCTAGTATTGCTCTAACAGTTATTGCTGGAATCCCTCTATCTATTAACAATTTAAACAGTTTGTCATACCTCACACAGTCGAATGCTTTATGCCTAGTTCTCATGGAGACGTAACAGAGGGTTCCTGTTGCGGCGACGATATTTTCGTCTACGGCGCTTCTTAAACTTCCTCGCCAAAAGTTCCTAGAAGTCACATGACCCTATGGTGAGGCAAGAAGTTGCTTCACGAAAGATTCAACTGGTTGAATCTTTGCGAAGGAAGAAACCACGATGCAAGAGACAAGAAAGCCCCCCAAAATGATTGGGCGAAGTTAGAGACAGCTTGGGCGAAGTTAGAGACAGGTTGGGCGAAGTTAGAGACAGGTTGGGCGAGGCTACTTATCATTGAGTCAATGGAAATTCGGCGAAAAAAGAGAACAACTCGCCGACGCAAACAGGCTGTTTAAACGCCGAAACAGGCACTTGCTTCACCGTAAAATGTATTTGCTTGGGCGTAATTGAAGATTAGGATGAAGTAAGAGGATGCTAGGGCGAAGCAACAGCATGCTAGGGCGAAGAAAGAGACTCCTTGGGCGAATCTAGTTTAACATTGAAGCAATGGAACTGCGTCGAGGCTCCTGACAACTCGCCGACACAAGTCTCTTCTTGCCTCGTCCGTAATTACGAGCGATTCGGCGTAAAAAACGAGAGCCTCGTCGTAATAGGAACCATCAACGACGATTTAGAACCTCTAATTGATTATATAATTGTCCAAAAATGGCTTGAAACGCCGAAATTGGGCGAAACTTGACTTCCTGGAACCTCTACAACTTCGCCGTCACTTAACCACGCTCGTGAGACACAGGCATTAGACGCATCAACAAAACATGAATAAACATCTGTGTTATGATTGACATAATGCCGAACTACCTCTTTCAACATTAAAGTGCACATGACAGTACTATGGTTCTCTTTAAATGCATATTGCATATTACTGGTATTAAGCATTGGCCTGTACCTCTGAATTACAGCAATATCTAGCAATTTAGCAATAGAATTACAAAGAACAATGCCTCTCTAATTGCTACTAGTACATGGGTTACCTTTACTATCTTTAGGTATAGACTCAATAGTGCCCATCAACAAGTCTGCAGGTTGATATCCATGAGTTAACACAGCAGTAAACAACAATGACAATTGCCTGAAAATTTCTTCACATGACCAAAGAACATGATTAGACATAAAGTTTTTGTTACCATCACCTTTGTTTGCCTTGAGCCATTTAAGTGCATCTTGCACCTCACACAATTTCACAATTCTGTCCCTTACATCACCATTATCAGCTTGGCTAACATAATCATTCACACTCTCCATCACATTCTCATCCACAGGTACGCTGTTATACAGTTCTTTGTACTTATTAGCAAAAACATCTGCAATATCCTTAGATTTTACCTGTCTACAAGTGGACTGCTCTTGCATTGCCACAGATCAGAACATATGCTGTCTTGGGTTGCCACCTAGTGACTAGTTGCTATTCAGCGAGCTCCTGCGAGCGTCCACCTACTTTCGACCAGAGGAACACACACAATTTTGTCTGGAAGACACCGGGGCTGTTTCTGAGTGTGCTGACGGCCTTGTCTACTTCCTTAGAGAATGTGATTGCCGAGTCTGACTCTGGTATTCATCAATGTTGAATAGAAATTTTGTGAATGTGCAATGAAATTGGAACTATTTCTTGGGACAGCAATGCTGTAGCATAGGAAATCAACTTTTGTGTCAGGTGGCACCAGCATGCAGTTCTCAGTTTCACCAGACTGAGATTTTACTTTATCATCAATAGAGGCCACTGATCTATTATTGGGCTCATATCTTTTAAACTCTCTGAAGAAATCTCGACTAGAATTCCTGCCTATGGCTTCTGCCATTTTTTCTTTTCTCAATATATCCATCGTTCTTTTATTCTTCCTATTTGCATACATGTACTGACGTTTAGTGTGTCTTTTAACATCATATAAAACACCATTCTTGGGCTGACCAGCATCAATCCATAACCTGTGCCAGAACACACAATCTTCCTTAAATGGTTTTACATCAACTGTCCAATTAGGCCTGGCACACCTTTTACTGACTCTTGGCATACACATATCAGACATAAAACAACAATCAATCAAATGTTCACACCACGTATCAATTTGTTAGGACTTTTAGCAGCAGGCCTTGTGTGACGAGTCAGGCTCTATATATCTGTGTGACGCTGTGCACAAGATTCTGTCAAAACTACACATTGTAGGAATCTGATTCTTTGTAGTATGCTTACTTGTTGCTCATTGAAGGCCCTTTTCGATTTTGGCTGGTCTCTGTGACTTATTTGGTGATTTAATTGAAAATATACCTCTACCATCCTGCACACTGTCTATTTTTCGCCAGTATCCTGCTTCTGTGATAGCAGCAGTGCTCATCAGAAGTTTACAGCACGCGTTTACAGATTTATTAATAAAGGAAAGAAATAAGGAAAGAAAGAAGGAAAGAAAGAAGGGAAGAAAGAAGGAAAAGGAAGGAAGGAAAAGAAAGGGAGGAGAAGGAAGGAAGAGAGGAAGGAAGAAAGGAAGGAAGGAAGTAAGAAAGGAAGGAAGGAAGGAAGGAAGGAAGGAAGGAAGGAACATAAACAGATTTGTTTTAGATGTTTAAAAGACGTGTTAGTTCACATTTTTCGTTTTTGTGTTGTTCCCAATATTATGGCCCCCAAAAGCTACATACAAAATGTTCGTCAAATTCCTGTAATTTTTCAGCAAATTATTGTACTTTTTCAGCAGTAGTATATGCTTTGCTATAATTCGTTATATTCAATGCATTTATCAAACACCAGGTTGGTTAAAAATTTATTAGAGTAGAAGTTAGGGGACATAATATTGATAACAAGTCAGATACCTGAGTAAATTTACAGATAGATTCTGACTTATACCATACATAGGTATCGAAAGATTAGATAGATCGAGATAGATAGATAGATAGATAGATAAATAGATAGATAGATAGATAGATAGATAGATAGAGAGAAAGAGAGATAGATGGAGAGAGATAGAGAGATAGAGAGATAGATAGATAGAGAGATTTAGAGATAGGTAGATATTACTAGGCCTCGGCAGGCTGGCAGGCCTACATATGCACTCTCTGAGTGTTCGTTCTTGTTGTCTATGCTCTTTACTTTTACAACTAGGATCATCACGATTTGACACATCAGGCAGCACTAATCTATCTAACAATCTCTGCTGTTCCTGTTGGTAACACAAAACATTCTGGTCATTGACCTTGTGCCATGATATTGGTTTGTTTGCTGTACTCTCATTCTCTTCAAACACAACAATTGAGTGATTGTTTCTCAAACTGAAAACAAGGGGACTGTGATTAGAGGGATTCAAGGGCTCATCACACCTGTTAACATCTAACACTGATTGATATATACTCTGACTTAAACAAAAATGATCTATACAAGTAAAACAATTATTACTTGGGTCATGATAAGTGTAATCTATTTGGTTTCTTGACAGTTCATACATGATCATAATATTATGCCTCTCACAGAAGTCTTTGAAATATATATCATGTGCATTGTGACGATTATAATCTAAATTGAGATCACCACCAATACAAACGTTTACCACTGCTAATACATTGCATATAATGAAAACCTCCACTGCATCAATAGTATCCAAAAATTCTGCACTGACATGACTCTTGCTATAACTGTCAACTGGCATATAAACATTAATAAACACAATACAGCTGTTATCAAACTTAATCTCAATTGCACACGATCTGTTTGTATTTGGAACAACAACATATTTAGCAATCAAACTGAGGCTTTTCTTCCATAAAATTCCTAGTCCACCTTTAGGTCTCCCAACCAATATTTCTGAGTCATGAGTTGCAGCAACACCATCAGCCAAATATTCATTATTAATACTTCTCAAAACTGCATTTTTCCTCGAATCAATTAGCCACGTTTCTTGTAGCAACAAAACATCTGGATTATGCTTGTCAGTCATACATTTGATGAAGTCTATTTTGTCAGGAGCCATCCCTGTGCAATTAAAAGTCATAATTTTAAAATAACTATTCATAATAAAAACGACATAGACAGTCTATAAAACTTGCTGAGCTGACCTGAAGTAGATTTTTCTTGGCCAAAAGTTCTGTGCCAGAACTGTGTCAATGTGGCTAGCATCGAACTTAGCACAAATCGCTTTGTGTCCCATCCCTCTGAAGTCTTGTCTTCCACATTTTGTGCTTGCACTTTGCCATCCTTAACAGATGCAATGTAGCTTTTGATGTCATCTTCCGAAGTTTCCTTGCTGATATTCGTAATCTGGACTTGAAATGTTTGAGGCCCTGCACGAAGCAAAGCACTCTCTGAGGTACCACTGACCCTCTGCGACTTGGCCTTGACCTGAGTTTACCCTTTATTTGGACGTCTTCCAGCCTTCAAGAAAGCGCCTACATCCGCAGCTCCTGCCTTTGCTCTGTCAGAATAAGACATCTTGGCACCCTCAGTTTTCTTCTCACCACCAGTGGCACTTGCCTGGTTTGCCGTTCCAGTTGTTGAGGCTTCCTCTGCACCTCCAGCACCTGAACCCTCAGCTTCATCAACTGCAGCTTGTCACCATCATCTTCAGATCGCACATCCCTCTGCTTCTGTACTGGAACTTGGACCTCTATCTTGCTCTTGTTACTGTCTACATCACGTCTTATGTTGACCATAGCTTCTTGCAGTTGCTGCATCTGCCGTTGCTGGACAGCTAGGGTCTCCATCACTGAAATCATGTCTGCTGCTAATTCAGGGGATGCAGATGGCAATCTGGATACATCCACTGCTACAAATAGTGGGATTTCAGTATCATCACCCACATTATCCAGCCACTTGAACATCTCCAAGATATCAATAATCATGGCTTCGCTTGCAGTCCTATTGGGGGAGTCTGTTCTCTTCTTTCCAAGATGTGGGAAAGTTGGAATTATATTCCTTCACATTTTCTTCCATTTTCACTCTTGCCACTTGAATTTCTTCTAATAGCGGGGCAGGTATGTAAAAAAAAGTGCATTTATACATAGAAGCATGAAACTTGGCGCACACTTAAAAAACATCTATACAAACATATTTAGATAGGGAGCCACTTCAGATTTAGCTTAGGTCCCTACTGGCAGCCATTTTCCAAAATGGCGGTAAATTCTTCCATTTTGCTGCTTTCTGTGTAGTTCCTACAAAAGGAATACACGTAAATATTGTTTTTATTGCTTCTCTAAGTATTCAGGACATTACTATAACATTTTTTGGTAGCCTTGGTCTATTTTCAGGCTTTTGGAATCCTTTTTGTTAGAAATAATGATTCAAACACTGGATTTCGCGGTTACGGATCGTTACATCAATTACTTATAACACTCAAAATAAGTTACATATTTGAATTCCTTGTAAGAAGAGCTTTCAAATGAGTACCCGCATCAATAGGTTTCGTAAACTTGGTACGATAATGGAAAAAATGAAAATAAAATGATTTTTGAAGATTTTGTTTTTTCTTTGATTTTGACAAAAAAATCACGGAAACTATTGATACGACCATTCATTTGAAAGCTCTTCTTTCAAGGAATTCAAATATGCAACCAGTTTTAAAATCAATTGAGATTCCATGAAACTATGGGAAACCGCAAAAATGATACATTTTCTTCAACAGTTCTAACAAAAAGGACCCTGACTACCCTAAAATTCCTCAGTTCAATCTAGAAGTCAATTGATAATGTTTTTTAGATCATTAGAAGGAATAATGAGCACTGTTTTCATACTTTCAAACTATAGGCACTTCACAGAAAGCAGGAAAATGAGATAATTAGCCGCCGTTTTGGAAAATGGCTGCCATGGGTCAACCAGGTCAAATCTGAAGTGGCTCCCCATCTAAATTTTTTCTTTAAGACGTTTTTGAAAAGTGTGCTTCTATGTATAAATGCACTATTACTCCCCTATTCATGACAAATCTGCCCCGCTATAAGGAATAGTGCTGAAGCACAGCCATTCTCAGATTCAATTCAGTTGATTTCTTTCTATATGTGGCCACATAAGCCAACAGTGCACATGCTATCATAGGCGGATTAGACATGTCACAGGCTGAATAGCACCCAGCTGTGAAAAACTTCAAGGTGCATTCACATGCACTCATAAAGCAAAACTTCTCCTTCTAATTTGTGGTTAATATAATTGTCTTTCTTCCACAAATATCAGCTCAGAACATGCTATGTACTCATATTTATCCACAGTACGAAATTTGCACACTAATATCCAATATATCCACTGTATTAACACAAAAAGTCAGCAGCTCAAAATTCCATGTCTCTGCTGTCAGACAGCGCCATCTAATCATACATTTAATAGCTATGTTACGCGAAAATTCAAAATTATGCAGAAACTAAAATGTTTTTTGTTTATTTGTTTAGATGGTGGTATAACACTTTCTAACTTACCTGCAAACAGAAATCGAATAATGAAAATTATATCCTATGTTATATCATAGGCACAAACTCACCCCAATCCAAACGGCACAACTTACCCTGCATTGATTTTCAGGAGAAAACCGGTAGTCAAAAAGAAAACAACGATGCACGATTAAATCTTTCAAAACAATGTAGATATACCTCCTAACTCCATCCTACCAGAAACACATTATCTTTTTACAAATACCAAATGACCGAGAAACAAGAATGTCAGTCCTTGTTACATCAGGTTTTCAAGAAAAAAAATTTAATTTATGAATGTAGTTCTCCATAGCTTTATATTGAACAGGTTTTTTCAAGGTGCATAATGATGTTGACCAATTGCTTTTTTACCCAGTTCTACATTTTACCCCAATAGTGGGCAGGGAGGGACCCACTTACCCCGTGGCACAAAATACCCCTGTCCCCCCCACATTTACGAATTAAAATGTGCACATTGAAACGTGAGTGCTAATTGTTCCAGGTTATGGATGACATGTGAAATAAAAAGGGAAAAACAAGAAACAACACTGTCCACTTCTCCAAAATAGAAGGTAAACATTTATTTATTTTTTAAGTTATTTTTCAGTTCCCTTTGTCATAATTTTAATTAACACTTCTTATTCAGGGATTGACCTCTTGTTTCATAATTACTTAGTGCACTTTATAGGAATACTACACTAACTGGAAGTTTTCAAATTCAACCCTTAAGTACAATTTGCCACTCATTGGATAAATGCATAACATATTGTCATCTCGTCGATGCTTCTGTTAAAACAAGGTTTAATAGTCAGCTTGGCTGTGGTAATTGAGGCCGGAACCGCACTCTGGCCGGTCTGATGTCATTGAACTTCAATACACAACTCAGATATAACCACGACGCTGGATAACATTTTAACAAGATATAATTTATTAAATATATAACAACAGATGTAAATATAGCACAGATATTGCTGTTGTTGTCAAATATGATCACAACCACCAGGTAAGATTACGTAAGATTCATTAGCTCTGATTTAAATCTAACAATTCAATTTACAAGATCAATATCACTAGAGGCAACTTTTGGCTTCTAGATTCCCACAATTCATTTTATTCAAACAGTTCTAAAAATTTACTCAATCAAATAATGATCATTAATTAATCAACTAATCTGACATAATTAATTCAGTTCCCACTCTATAAATGCGATGAGCCATGATTTAGGAAGATGTAAAGAATACTTAGCTTATTTAGGCTAGAATTTAACAGGACCAGGTGACCTCATCCTCTAGCCTCGGTCGATCGCTCAATTCACCTCGCCATCTCGGCAGTCGCAGCTCCATAGAGTCTGCTTGCTCTAAGCCTGAGGTAATAAGCCATATCTGAGAGGCCCTACCAAGGTTTTCCTTGAGCTTCTCTGTATGCTGACTATGGGGGTCTGGCCTAGCACACGACCCATAGTGCCTCTTGCCTGTTCTTCAGAGAATAGCTCTTCAATTACATGGTAGGCCTTGAAGCTCTCCTTGGAGCTCTGGCTCCTAGGCTCAAGAGCACCTCCTGCTGACTTTGAGTGCGAGGTGAAAGGATTCTGTATTAATGTTATCTCTGAAAACTAGAAAGGCCCCTAAGGAAAAATGCAAGATTTTCCAATCTTAAACTTAATATATTTTTAAAGAAAGTGACAGCAAGCTTGTCACAACCCCCCCTGTTTTAAAATAATCTTGCACTTTTAAGGGTCTCTCTAGGCCTCCTTGCCTGTTAATTTGAAACCCAACCTTCTAATTGAGCTGCTGTCAACTCATGAGGCAATCTATTACACCATTCTTCAAAGAAAGCATACTTAGCCATTATTTCGATCTACTCCTATGAACCTCATTCAACTTGCTACACACACCACCAGTTATAACTCCCAAGATAGATATCCTTGTATAACTTTGCAATAGAGGAAAGAGATTTTGCCTGACATTTCAACGTTGACTTCTTAGCCTATGCATCATAAATTACAAAATGATTCTTCTAATTTTCTTTTTCTTTACTTATCTTTTATTTATTGGTGCTGTTGCTCCCACGTTGGTTTTTAGAGATGTTTTTAGGAGATGTTATGTTTCAGTCCCTCGTCCTTCAGATGATCCATCAAACGTCAGTCACTCAAGGTCGTCAGAGTCGATCATCTGGGTCGTTTTTCAATGACATCCCAGCGGTTCGGTTGTCCACCATGTCATCTCGTCGATGCTTCTGTTAAAACAAGGTTTAATAGTCAGCTTGGCTGTGGTAATTGAGGCCGGAACCGCACTCTGGCCGGTCTGATGTCATTGAACTTCAATACACAACTCAGATATAACCACGACGCTGGATAACATTTTAACAAGATATAATTTATTAAATATATAACAACAGATGTAAATATAGCACAGATATTGCTGTTGTTGTCAAATATGATCACAACCACCAGGTAAGATTACGTAAGATTCATTAGCTCTGATTTAAATCTAACAATTCAATTTACAAGATCAATATCACTAGAGGCAACTTTTGGCTTCTAGATTCCCACAATTCATTTTATTCAAACAGTTCTAAAAATTTACTCAATCAAATAATGATCATTAATTAATCAACTAATCTGACATAATTAATTCAGTTCCCACTCTATAAATGCGATGAGCCATGATTTAGGAAGATGTAAAGAATACTTAGCTTATTTAGGCTAGAATTTAACAGGACCAGGTGACCTCATCCTCTAGCCTCGGTCGATCGCTCAATTCACCTCGCCATCTCGGCAGTTGCAGCTCCATAGAGTCTGCTGTGCTAAGCCTGAGGTAATAAGCCATATCTGAGAGGCCCTACCAAGGTTTTCCTTGAGCTTCTCTGTATGCTGACTATGGGGGTCTGGCCTAGCACACGACCCATAGTGCCTCTTGCCTGTTCTTCAGAGAATAGCTCTTCAATTATATGGTAGGCCTTGAAGCTCTCCTTGGAGCTCTGGCTCCTAGGCTCAAGAGCACCTCCTGCTGACTTTGAGTGCGAGGTGAAAGGATTCTGTGTTAATGTTATCTCTGAAAACTAGAAAGGCCCCTAAGGAAAAATGCAAGATTTTCCAATCTTAAACTTAATATATTTTTAAAGAAAGTGACAGCAAGCTTGTCACAATATTAAAGGCTCCCATGTATCTCTCTTTTATTGCTCAAGTAAACTTTAATAATAACGGTAATTTTAAATTTTGCTATACAAATAGAGAGAACTTTTAACTTGTATTTCTTTTAAAAATAATCATAAATAACCAACCATTTTTTAAATTATTTCTTTTCTATCATTACAGGTTCTATGCATCATCTGTATCTTACATGTCATCTGCATCATCTATGTCGTCTTTACGTTTCTGGTCGTGATTATGCTGATTTTATTACTTGAGTTAAAACACATATTGGTGCGCAGATCAAGTCAACAAGAAATTGTCATACTTGCTTAATGTCATGTGTTATACTGTATGAAACATATTGATTCGGGGATCAATGTACTAATTTTCATTTTCAAGCTATAAACAATAATTTATTTTTGCTTTTCATAAACTGTTGAACCTAGTTGAAACAGTAACTTTAATCAACCTTGATTGATAAATGATAAAGGCTTTACATCATGTATTCATACATTTTTACAGGCTATTGTACTTAGGACAGGAGCAGGGCACAGCAACATTTGATGAGAAGGTTGATTAAAACTGCTGTCCGACATAGTATGGCCAACGGTGACATGGCCAGAGCTGGAATAAGACCAGGGAACCAGCAATTGCATTGAAGTAAAGAGCACTACCAATTGAGCTGATCCTTTTCCCAGTAAAGTAAGTCAGATTATGTACTTTACCTTTGTAGCCTGCTTGAGCAAAAGGGGGGACACAGAATGTCAAAATTTTATTTAAGGAGGTCGTTTTACAGTGCGGTGTAAAAGTTTTGAGGCAACCACAAATTTTTGTTTCTTTTACATTCTCTTTGAGCACACATGACCCTCCTCTCTATGGTTCCCTTCCTAAGTATCTCCATACAAGTACCCATAAAAGCTTTTTAAAATGGATGTTGGAGAAACATTCCTGAACACTATACTAATAAGAAAACAACACCATTCGGACTCTCAACATAGTTTGGAAATCAAACATTAAAAAATGTGGATGTGGCTCAAGACTTTTGAACATGGTGTTAAAATAACAACACTTGTTTTTAGAGTGCAGATACTACACAACTGTAACTGGATTCCCAGCTGGACTGTCGGGTCAGATTTCCCCATCTGCCCCAAGGGGCAGTAAACGTGATTCGACAGTTCTCTTATGCATGGCATCCAGTACAGTACCATAGGTTGAAAATTATATTAAATATGCAGGTCTGTGACCAAATGTGTTTATCCGTGTATGGAATATTGGCTAGTGATAATGGGACATGAGTAGAGCAGTTTCACATCATTTGTAATAACAATGGTTTACATTATATATTGTTGAGAATCATGTACGCAGTTTGTTTGGGCAGCTTATGGCTTTTATTTTATTATTTTTTTCACTTTCTTGTGAATAAGTTAATCCTGCTTATTATTTTTTATTTTTTTATTTTTTTATTTGTATTTTTTTACTTATCCTTATTCCACATTTCATGTATTTTATTATGATTGATATTTTTATATGTAACTTGACTGGTATGCTATGTATAAGACTATTGTTTATTTATAAAACTTATTGGTAAAGGTATATACGCCAGTACGGGCGTCAGCCTACCATCTGACTACTAATTATTTTTCTAGATATCCCTGTTTACGAGTATGTTCATGTAGACTGGTGAAATGGTAAATAAAATTGAATTGAATTGAATGGAATTGAAGAACATGATAGGAACAAAATTCACAAACTCTATACTCTAATGGTATATCATTGTAACATCCTGTCTCTATTGCTAATGGTAAAACACCAAACCTAAATTGTGAAAGAACAGACAAATGACCTCTATCATAAATTTTATATACATAATCGTCAGTACCAAATGTAGTTTTAAACTCTCTATATGTTCTTAATTTTGGCATGTTAATTACTTGATTTTTCCGGTTGCTTTTATAAATATCCATCAGTTGACGTTGTGCATTTTCCAGGTTAATTGTTAAATTTTCTACGAAATTTTGAGTAAGATTTAATTTAGTGAATATTTTTATCATACATAAGTGATTCTGGGGGCTTTAATTTTGTGCATACTTTTCAATATACTACAAATTTTATATAAGTCAGACATGAAGAAGCCAATGATATATTCAGCTGAAACAAGAATATAAGGTCTGCTCAATGAACCAACATAAATTTTCAACCGACGATTAGCAAATGACGCCCGATGGCGCTGGTAGGAACCCCCAGCCTACCTGATCCTAGGGGCCCCACAACCTCTAGTTGAGCCTCGGCGTCCATGGTACAATACTGTTGACTTCCTGTGGAATATAGATGTTTATATATGATTTATGAAAAGTATACTTATCTGCTGAAATTTTATGATTGCATGATGTCATTTTGCTTGAGAGTATATAGGCGACAGTATGACCATACATCATAGTTTTAATCTCAGAAACTCCACAATGTCTATTAACAAAGTAATGGCATATTTAGTATTAGAAAAATTTTGGTAAATTTTCCGTTATCCTACTCTTTTTAGTGTTACACCAATTTTTTCTGTTAATGTATAGGACTAGAGTAAGCTGGCAGCCGGCTCCTAACCTGAGATCCCATAGCCAGTCTAAGGATTAGGTCCTTATAACATTTATTTCTCAATCTATGCATGCTTGCACTTTTATGTGTTTATTGCTAACTTGCAGTGTTGGAGTCCTCGAGGCCAGCCTCGTCCTCGAGGCCGGCCTCGGGGCCACTTTTGATGGCCTCAGCCTCGGTCTCGGTCTCGGATGACCAATCCTTGGCCTTGGACTCGGTCTAGGACCCTCTGGCCTAGGATATTTCCCGAGGCACGTCCGAGGCCAGCAAAATTGATAAAGTACAATTTTGCTGTAACAGTCAAACAAAATTTTCCTGTCAGTTAAGTATAATTGTCTCTCAGTTTATCTAATAGGAGGAATCTATTATCCTAAAAATTAGAATCTGATAGAATTATTTTCTGCTTGTCTTTTAAGCATAGGCGTACGGCAGGCGCGATTTTTGGTGAGGCGAGCGACATTGGCCCGAATTTCAATATCTAGATTTAATACCATTTCAAATGAAATTGCCTAGAAATCATAAATTTTCAATAGTTTTTATTTAATCATCTGCCCAAATCTTTTAGCTTTTTGCCCGAATCTTACTGTTTCCCAAACTTTTGGGGGGGGGGTGGTAACCCACGGAGGAGATGCAACGCTAATCAGAAGTGTGTTTTCTATACAAGGACGTCTTCCTGCTGCAATGCATTCTGGACAACTTGTTCTGTGACAACTTGTTCTGTCACAGATCATACTGTCATAGGTTGCTAGGGCGACAACAGTTGTGACGTCACCTGGTGTGAAGCCTGCACCAATCACAGAGCAGTAAAATGTAAGCAGGAAGCAGCTAGTGTACAAAATAAAATCTTGCCATCAACGTTTTCAGCAGTCTCAATACTAGGGAGCAGGCTATGAGACTACAGCCAACAATCTGAACTGTGATTCTGTTTTACTTGATACATCAAGTGGCCTTGATGGGAGTGTTGTTATGAATTTTGACAAATTTTTATGCGCAAATAATGTTTCAATTTGCTCTGATGGAAATGATAATTGTTTTGATAATGTTTCGGTTATTGTTGCTGATGATATGCAATTGAATGATGTATTACCATGCAATAGTAATGCTAGAATAGTAGAAAGTGATCATGTTAATGTTGATGCTTCTGTGAATTTTTCTAGCACTGTAAACTATGACTCGGGGACTCCTGATAATGTCGATCCATGGAGTGAACTTGAACATTTTAGGTGTACTCATGTAAAAAATCTGCTTATTGGTGCTCTAAATATTAACAGTCTACGTAACAAATTTGATGCTCTGAAACATGTTTTAACTGATGGTTTTATTGATGTTTTTACTGTTAGTGAGAGTAAACTTGATGAATCTTTTCCAATTAATCAATTCAGTGTGAAAGGTTTCTATGTACACAGACAGGACAGCACTGCTAGCAGTGGTGGTCTAGTTACTTGGGTTAGAAATGATCTATCTAATAATAGAAGATATGACATAGAAATTAATGACTGTAATATTCAATCTATGTGTATTGAAATGCATTTAAATAAGGAAAAGTGGTTTATTTTTTCTATATATAGACTTCCACAATCCTGTGTGAATGGTTTTACTGATGTTTTATTTAAAATGCTAGACAAGGCTCTTTGCGAATCTGAGATGATTGTTATTATTGGTGATATCAATATTGACTTGTCTAAGAAACATTCTAGTGCTGATAAGCTTCTTGATGTTATGAATCTATATAATTTTAGCAACAAAGTCGACTCACCCACATGTTTCAAAGGTTCAGTCCCTTCCATTATTGACTTATGTTTGGTCTCACAACCTAGGAGGTTTAGTAATTTGTTGAATTGGAATTGTGGCTTAAGTGATTGGCACAACATGATTGTAATTGCCACAAAGATAACAATGCCTAAGGTCTCACCTAGCGTCTTTAATTATAGATCGTATAAGAATTTCAATGCGGAGAATTTCCGCAAAGATGTTAGTTATATACCCTTCCAGGTTATGGACATATTCGATGATATTGATGACAAGTATCTATTTTACAACAGTTTAATCTCTGATGTGATAAATGAACATGCTCCCCTTAAAACAAGGTATATTAAAGGAAAAAGTGCTCCACACATGAATAGCGAACTGAAAAAACTTATGTATAAAAAACGAATGTCGCAGAATGCTTATTGGAAAAATAAGGGAAATCCGAGGCTTTGGGAAGCATATAGGAAAGCTAGAAATGCATATGTTCGATTAAACAGACAATCACGTCGTAAATACTTTAGTGAGCGATGTCATAATGGAAGTAATGATTCTAGTTTTTGGAAAGTGGTAAAACCTTACATGACAGACAAAGTTAAAAATTCAAATGATATTTTGCTGAAGGAAGTGGAGGATATCATCTCAGATCATGCTAAAGTTGCTGATGTCTTTAATAATTACTATAGTCACATAGTTGATCAGATTGGTAGCAATGAAATGTGTGAAAATTTGTCTCTTGATGATCACTGTACCCAACCGGAAGTCAATTAGGAGCGTAACTGCAGTTACGCTCCCAAAACGTCCACCATGTTTACTCTCGATTCAGAAGTTTGATTGGCTGTTATTCATTGGCTAAGCTATCATACATCAAGGCAATTAGCGAGGGGGTTATTTGGTTAGTTGAAGACAGGATTGCAGTTTGATTTTCATGCAAAAACTTCCCAAAAGTTCAATAACTGCACGTAAATTTATGCTTGGCCGGAGCGTAACTCCACGCTGTGTAAAATATTTAGGAGCGTAACTCAAAATTCAAAGAGCGTAACTCATCTTTTAAAAATACAATAACCATACACTGGGCCAATATTCTAAAGTATTATATCAGGCTCCAGGGCCCAGTGTGAAGTGCAGGTCCTAATTATGAGTGTCAGGCAATCCTGTATTGCAATTAAGGCCTAAAGGGGCATTGAAGGGGTACCAATATACCCGGGTACAACAATTACATGGGATTCTTAATTACCTCTTGTCCTTTTCTTTCATGGTTATAGCTAGGCTTAGGTATTGACCAATCTATCTTCTTGCTTGGATTTCTGTTGTTTTAAGTTGAGTGGTAAATATACCCCAACTTTGTTGATAATGCTCCGACCTTTTGTGAAAATTTCAGTATTTATTTTTCAGTAAAATAAAATAATTCTAATTCTAATAGTGGCATATCATACATGTTCCTTAAAATAAACCTTATTATCTACATTATTCCAAGTTTTTAGCTTTTTTAAAATTGCTGATTGCTTCTAATGAAGAGTAATTAAACTGTAATTAGGGTTCTAATTTCAATGTAATTCGGAATTCCTTTGAAGTGGACAGTCCTACTGACTCTCAGGTTGTAAGTTTTCATAAAAAAATATGCTGACAGAAGTAACTGTTCATGTTCAATTTTAGTTCAATTTTTTGATAAAATGCTATTTTAATGGTCCTGCAATGCACTGATTTACTCAAAACTGCAGTCATGTATTCCTTCTTTACGAAATAGTTGAAAAATAAAGAGTTATTTCAAGCAGTATTATTGCTGGTATTGATGATTTTAACCGAGGAAAGTTGGAGATCTAAGATCTCCAGATGTTGACTGTTTGAGTGCCAGATTCAAAATGAAAGGAACCTCCACTGGGTCTTTTATAGATGGATGCCTTCCTTTAACTGTACTTGGCTAACCAATCTTGACACTTTGAAAGTCTGTCAATGGCGATTCATTAAAAGCAATGTATAATGGCAAGAGGAACTTTTCTTAATGGCTATCATTGGTATTGGGATGCCCTAGTTCTGCAAAAAAAACTGACAAAAGGATCGACTAGAAATAGTAGAATATATCAATTAAACTTCAATTATTTTTAGGCCTGTTGGTAGGGTAAGTATACATGAACCATGAAGTGATAGGG
This sequence comes from Platynereis dumerilii, assembly GCA_026936325.1. Lineage (NCBI taxonomy): Eukaryota > Metazoa > Annelida > Polychaeta > Phyllodocida > Nereididae > Platynereis > Platynereis dumerilii. The sequence continues at coordinate 193,999 of JAPTHN010000180.1, forward strand.
GTGTGCGACTGGTGTCTTGTGCTCGAAATTAAACATTTAAATAGACCAATATCACAGGCATTTCAATCATTTACCAACACAGCTCTATGGCCTGCATGATACTGGTCTCCTTAAACAGTACAAGGAAGGTGGGAAAGTCTGAGCAATGCCCTTGAATCAGCCACCCTGCACCCCATTGGCATAACATTACTGCAGGGTGGTCGATTCAGGGACTTTCCCACCTTGGTGTACCGTATTTCCTCGATTACAAGCCCGGGCGTTTATTGTTTTAGAGGGCCTAATTGGCCCGGCGTTTATACGAGCCAGGCGTCTATTTGAGACCGGCGTTTATTGTTTTAAACAAGATAGCAATCAAGTAACATCTGGGTATGCAAGGGTAGGCAGTGATACGCACGCAAGTAAACCTTGCATGGGAACACTTGGGAAGCATGCAAGGCAATCAATTAGAGCTTATTATAGTAGCTGACCCGGCGTGTATTTGAGCCAGGCTTCTATTATTTTAGCGTGGGCCCCTACCCCGGCCTCTAAACGAGACAGGCTTCTATTTGAGACCCGGCTTCTATTCGAGGAAATACGGTATCTGTACCACTGGTAGTGGTCTGGGGCAGAACTGTTTTGAACAATTGTGATGCCTGTGACCAATATGGACTTTCTTTGGATACATGTCATAATGGGTGTAAATTGACACCATGCGTGGTTGCTTCACTCATTCATGCTAGAGTTCAATAGATATAGATAGATAGACAGACAGACCGACAGATAGAATGATAGATCTTTGATGACTCTCAACTCACTTGTTAATTGGTTTTCTTCATTCAAATCACACAATTTAAAAAAAATCGCTTCTCTTTGTGCAGACATTTTGATTTCTAGCCTATACTATAGGGCCCCAGGCCTAGGTATAGCAGCATTCATCACTTCTATATATATTATTTTATAGTCCTTTATATTATTGCGATTCTAGCGCCGTATTCCTGAAGATTCCAGTAGATGTTATCATGGACCAAAGTCATGTCATAAACTATGCGTCTACCAATAAAGTTTTGAATTGAATTTACCAGCATGTCTCCGGTTTGTCACAACAAAAAGACAACTCTTCTCATATAGCAGGTCCCAGTCAGTATGCATTGTCAAAAGTCAAAATTCCTCAATTGCTCATGGCATAGAGTAACATAGGTTAGAGCCAGAGATATATACAAATCTTTATTATACAATATCTGGATCTTGAAATTCAATCAGACTGTGCCCACTCCTCCCCCAAAAGCACTACAATCCACAATACGGCGTCCATGTCGAAGGAAAATAGCCATATCCCAGCCAACAAAGCATTTCCTTCATTGAGTTACTCTCCTTATCCAAAGAAAAACTTTACAGTTACGCTCCCGAAAATTTGAGTTACGCTCCCAACGATCGTGGCTTCATACTCGCATTAGTCGAATTACAGACAAAAGCTGACCAATTAATAACACCAGCGCTGCTCTAACATGTACACTGGACATCTGGAGCAGTAATAGCAACTCCAATTGGTACCACATGATGAGAAAAGTGCCTGCAAAGATCTGAATCGACAATAATCATGGTGGACGTTTTGAGAGCGTAACTGCAGTTACGCTCCCGATTTATTTCCGGTTGGGTACAGTGATGATGTAATAATGAAATACAATGATCACTCAAGTATAAGTTTGATAAAAAATACTTGTAATACTGATGCATGTACATTACAAACTCTTACTACAAAGCAGGTTGGGAATATTTTATCTAAGGTTAACCCTAAGAAAGCTACGGGATGCGACAATTTCCCACCAAAATTATTGCATGTTGCACGAAATGAACTTTCTCCATCTATTACCAATATCATTAATGATGCCATTAGTAACTCCAAATTTCCATGTGATCTTAAATATGCTGAAATTGCACCATGCTTCAAGAAGGGTAATCCTTTAGATAAGACAAAATATAGACCTGTTAGTGTATTATCATGTATCTCAAAAGTTGTCGAATCAGCAATTGACACTCAGATCAGTGAAGTATTTTATGGCAATAAGGCCGGCTGTCTCTCTGCATATCGCAAAAAGTATAATACTCAATCAGTTTTGGTGAAAGCAGTTGACGACTGGAAAAATGCTCTTGATAATGGTAAATACTGTGGCGCCCTACTTATGGACCTAAGCAAGGCTTTTGATGTTATTCCCCATGGCTTGTTACTAGCAAAACTTAATGCATATGGATTTGATCAGAAATGTGTTAAACTTATTCAGACATATTTAAATAATAGATATCAAAGGGTTAAAGTTAAAGCAGCAAGAAGTGAATGGACTAAGATTTCAAAGGGTGTGCCACAGGGCTCTATCCTAGGCCCGACTCTTTTTAACATATTTTTGAATGACATGCTGTTTAGCGTCAACAATTATGACATTTATAACTATGCAGACGACAATACTATATCATATATGTTTCTGAGACATCTGCTGATTTGACTACTAATATTGAACAATGCGGTGATATGATAACTGAATGGTTCACTAATAATGGCATGCAGGCTAATCCCAGTAAATACCAAGCTATTGTTTTTGGAAATAAGAAGGATAAGCCAGAAAGTTTCACAATTAAGGGTCACGATGTTAAATGTATGGAAAGTGTTAAATTATTAGGCATTGAAATTGATTGTAAGCTCTTATTTAATGAACATATGTCTAAGTTATGTAAAAAGGCTAGTCAGCAAATTAATGCTATATCAAGATTGCGTAATGTATTAGATACAAATGTTAAAGAGCATATATTTTCATCATTTATTAAAAGTACTTTTAGTTACTGTCCTGTAGTCTGGATGTTCTGTTCACAAAGTGATATAAGAAAGCTTGACAGGTTACAACATAGAGCATTGAGGTTTGTTTATGACGACTTTGATTCGTCCTATTCTGATTTGTTATCTCGAAGTAAAAGCATGGCTGTGTCAAATTATCTTAAGTATGTGATGTGTATTGAAATGTACAAATGTGTGAACTCTTTGCTCCCTGACTATCTTTGTGATCTGTTTAAAAAGAAAGACCAATGTTATGACATGCGAGACAATTGTAAATTAATTCAAAGAAATTTCAAAAGTGTTACTTATGGTTACAAGTCATTTTCATATTATGGTGCTAAGGTCTGGAATGAATTGCCCAACAACTTAAAATGTTCCTCTACTTTAATTGAATTTAAAGCTAAGTTAAAAGAAATGTTGACAGCTAGGGACTGAATTAATGTTCTAAGTATGTATTGTTGCCCAGTCTGTGTACATGGTGCCTGTTATTGTTTTTATTGTTATTTGTTACTTTGTTTTTAGTCATGTAATAGCTTTATAGCTAATGTTGTTTTTTGTCTTTTGAATCATGACGGTAAATAAATATTATTCTTATTCTTATTCTTATTCTTAATGATAATTCTGTGAGGCATGTTGCACCTTCTCTTAGTATATTATCTTACCAGTACCTTCAAGCGCATGTGATCTTCGTGGGGCAACCGCCCCTTGCCCCCTTGCCCCCCTCCGATACGCCTATGTATTTTAGGCTGAGTGCCAACACTGCAAACATTGGGTTGTCACTATGACTATTTCATGACTACTTTAGGGTAGTAATGGGTGCAAAATATTAGGAGTGTGATTTCTTGAAAATCATTTTGACTATTCTATCATTATCAAAACTACTATGTTGACTCAGCAAGCAGTCAATTTGATCACCATCTAGGTTGTCGTGATTACAAGAATGGTACATCTTACTTATCCAATAATTGTAACATTGACACAAGCGTTTAGTAATTTTGAATCAAAGAGTTGTCGGATTAGGCACCAGGAATTACCACTCTAGTGTTGTCACTCTGTGTATAGAGTGAAGTTATAAGCTGTGCCATTTTTAATGAAAGATGTGAAATTATAAATTGACAAACAGCATTTGAATATTTTCAAATTTTATTTTCCTTCACTAATTGAGTTGAACATTATTTCATGTAAATTTCGACCACAACAATTTGAAGTTTTAAAGTTTTTCTTACATCTAATGCAAGATACGTTAGTACCTGATCATTAACTTCACACACCACACTGAAAAAAAGGTTTGTGTGAAACAGACAAAACAAACGTTAGCTGGTGTCCGTCCAAAATTTTTTGTAAATTCATGCAAAAGGTACATGTATGTGTATTTTTGACATTTCATTGATCAAATCACACACAAATTTGATCAAGATTGACAATGAAATGTCAAAAATACACATACCTTTTGCATGAATTTACACAAAATTTTGGACGGACACCAGCTAATGTTCATTTTGTCTGTTTCACACAAACCTTTTTTTCAGTGCAGAGTGTCTGACTTAAAACACAACTCAACAAAATGGAATGGGACAAAATTTGTGACAGAATCTCGTCCATGCCTCAAAAAATATTCCAAATAACTTTGATGTAACAAAAATATGCCACTGCCTAATAAATTGGAACCCAGCAATTCAGTGTATCTACCTACGTGTATCTAGATTCTAGAAAGTGTAATTTTTTAAGCAGTTATAGTAAAGCCCGTAATGAAAGTGAAAAGCTGCCTCAGAATTTCTTTTAAAACTAATCAATTTTTTCCAGTCATGGTGAAAAAGATTAATTAATTCTATCCCAGCAGTCTTGAAATGAATTTCTGGTGGATGGGCTATCTCATTCTTCAACGTTTGATTTAGAAGTAAATAATTAAAGATAATTGTCAGACACTCAAAACAAATCTAATCTGTCACTGTTTCCGTAAAAAAACAAAATTCCCAGTGAGATCAGTTCCATGCCCTGTTCTTTAAATGTATTGGTTGTCCCCTTATTGTCTTCATTTCAGTGTTTTACTTGAGTCATTGAGTGAATCTGTAATTGTACTGTTATAGCCGCCTTATCGTAATCGATGCCTAATTGCCGATAATACACCTAGCTAAAATAGTTTGGCAGTCAACCATCATTTTTTGTCAAGCCGGCCTCGGTCTCGGTCTCGGATGCTCATGCCTCGGTCTCGGTCTCGGATGTCCTGGCCTCGACTCCAACACTGCTAACTTGCTATTGAGCCTCATTTTCACGACAATACCAAACAATTGAAAAATGGCGTTGTCTTGAAAAAGAGGCTATGTTAATGGAATTTATCAGGACTAAGCTCTGTAGAAGTTGTCTATTGGAACAGTGGATTCTTACAATTGATCATGTTGAAGATCTTTGTTCCTTTGGAGTCTTTTAATAGTTTGTGATTGTAGTTATTTGTCTATGTTATCCCAGATTCTGTTATATTAGATCCTGTTGAATTATTCTGGAAGGATATTTACACAAGTGTTCCATTAAAAGGAGTTTCAACATTAAAAGAGACAATTGTTTCTTGTCTTTGAAACCTTTGAACTAAATTTATTGCAAATGACAGCAATGCAATAGTAATGTCTGTCTCAGACTGTCTGTGATTCTCATAAGACTGTGGGTATGATTGTTTTTAAAGTACTTTGGTATTGGACTTTGTCCCGTTTTTAGGGCAGAATGCCCTATTGTTACTGTCCTTCTCTGGGATCTTGTGGATCAATTTTGAGACAAACTACTGCACCAATTTCATTCAAACTTTGTACACGGGCTTTTATTTGCCTATGATTGTGTTGATCAACTTTACAGAAACATGCACATTGTTTAAATACCATTTTGGAGACCCAGGAAAACCATCCTACAAAAACTGGAAAGAGGGATTCCTGTGATGTCATTCAGGGGCTTTCCCATATTTGTCAAAACAACAAGAGGTCAGCAATTAGGACAAACACTGCTGCATGCTTCATCAATGTGTTGCTATACCTTTTTATGCCCTGTTATGCAGTTGCAACATAACAATTAACAAGATAACCAGGACTTTAGATCAGTAGTATGATGATGTGCAGAATGCCCTTTAAAGTGCCTTGTGCATGTTATTTTTATAGATGGGCTGCTGTGGTAAAAACAGGACAAAAATGGCACAAGAACATAAAAAAAATGTGACCTACAAATTTCAAAAAGCTCATGTACCTTTGAGTTTATGTATTCATTTCTACTGTGAAATTGGGCCAATCACCAGTTTGCTTGTTGTGGGACAAAGTTACAGTAGACGAAAAATGGGTGCTTACAGAAAAGCAGTGGAATATTTCTTGTGAGGTCATACGAGGGGTTTTCCATAAGTTCTGTCCAACTAGTCATTATTTTCGCTAGATTTGATGTAGAAACGTGATATTTGGATCAGATAATATTGACGTAATTTACAAATAACTCCCAAAAAATCAGATCATATAAATAAAAATAAATGCTTATTCTGTTGCCATGGATACCAGAAGTCATGAAAAGCGGCCCAGACTTTGCAGTTCTCACATAAAATTAATTTAAAACCTGCTTGCATTACCTGTGTCTTGACCTATTGAATTAAACTATATTCAATTTTTTTCATTGAATACAGCCAGTTAATTTTAAAGTCATTAGTAACTATGGAAACTGGTATTATTGTCACATCTCAGTTACTTTACCATCACTCATGTGGCTTCCCAGTTTTTTTACAAGATTTTTTTGGATTTGGACGACATCATATATACTTGTTACATTTCTTCATTCTAATTGGATAAAAACTAGAAGAGAGTGTAAGAACCTTTTATCATACATACAAGGAAGACAGTATGAGTGACAGAACCAAATGAAGATTGTACAAACTTTTTCTGAATGAAGAGAACATACATTGGAAACCCCCAAAAAAGAAGACTGCACAATGCCAAAACTGACCCTAAAATGAAGAATGAGATATCTTATTTCGACATGGATAGAAAGTATGAGAAATGTATTTACAGGGTCTCAGTCATTATTTTAGGAAGTTGTGAAATGGCTATGAATGTTTTGAAAACATTCTGTCCTATATCCCTTGTAATAATTGCACATTTTGACAAGATACATCAAGTATGTGTCTGTTAACAAGCTCTCGGCCGAATTTCATGACTTTTGGTTTCCATAGCAACAAATCAACAATTTATTTTTACCTCTTTCATCTAATGTTTTGGGAATCACTTGCAAATTATCTTAATATCAACTGACCCAAATATCATTTTTCTGTATGAAATCTAGCAAAAGTTATGACAGGTTGGACAGAACTTATGGAAAATCAATCTTAAAGAACAAAAAGTCTGCGAAACACCAACTGTGATCTTGATATGAGGACTATGAGGCACGGACATAACGTATGAGGAAATGTCCAGTTCATTATTACAATAATTTGTGAAATGTTAGGGATTATTTTTAATAGGTCACTTGTCCTGTGTCCCTAATAAAAATACATTTTTATGACAGGATATAGTGAATCTGTGACACTGATAGTGCCCTGGGCCGTATTTCATGACTTTTGGTTTCCATGGCAACAAATTAACCATTTATTTTTGTTTCTGAGATCTGATTTTTTGAGGATCATTTGTAAATAACTTCGATGTTATCTGACCCAAATATCATGTTTCTGTGTTAAATATTGCAGAAGTTATGGCAAGTTGGACAGAACTTTTGGAAAACCCCTCGTATCCCTATCCCTGCCATTATATTCTGTGTGACTCGGTGTCAGTCTGTCAGGTGATAACCTATTCGTGCAAAGCTGGCAGGGAAAACCATTTGACCTGTCATACCACCCATCAATGAGGTCACAAGATACTGATGACAAATCGACACTTCATTTCCATGTATTTGATAGGCCATGTTGTGAGGTCAAGGAAGGCCACCAACAGCTTTTCTGTGAGCACTCGTTTTTCATCTTCTGCTGTTTTCTTTTGGTGTCAGTTTGATTATTTGTAAGTTCTTTGGATTGTCGAGGCAATCATTTTGGGGTAGTCATTTTGCATATGGAGATACAGTTTGAGTGTCTGAGAAAAGAACTTATGGAACCAGTCATATTTTCTTGGCTCTGATTATTAATTTATTATCAAGTTCAAATGTCACTCCATGGAGTGGCCATTGCAGTGTCTTATGAAATTAATAAATACATTTTATAGATCATCTTCAGTTGGAAAATACCTCACTGACAGTGCAGTGCCTGGAAAGATGTGAAATGCCTGAAGGTCTGCAGGTAGTCTCCTAGTGGGCATCTTTGGAAACATTCTATCATGATTCATTTAAGGCCACACATAATTGATTTTTAGCTTCTCGGATCGTCTCAATCACTTTTACTTGGATTAGTCGGACAAAAAAAGGATGAAATCTCTATTATTCATAATAAAAATGGCGGGTAATCTGAGATTTTTTCTTCGTTGGGTCGGTCGATCCGAGAAGCCAGAAAGTTAAACGAAAAAACAAACAATGGTTGCAACCCCCTTTCAGTCAGAAAAACATTTACTTTTTATTAATTAAAACAATTTATTTGAGAAATTCATACATTATATTGACAATAATAGACCATTTGCCAGGCATTTGTAGATATACAAGAAATAACAGGTTAGTCTATGTTCCATGTAACAAAACTGATTTACATTGAGACAGTAAAATTGTTTCTTGTTAGCGTTAAGATTACTTTGATAAGAAGTATTATCTATACTTTATAGGTTACATGCAAATATATAAATACAAATTTATGTCATAGATTTCAACCTGTAGTGCATGATTGTTTTTTACCCTCGGCAATGTATACATTGCCGACGGGTATTGTAGTTACTTTGGGAAAATTTGTCCGTCCGGCGGGCGGGCGGACGGGCGTCCGGATAACGGGCGTCCCACTTGTGTATTGGGAGTAATGCCAAAACTATGTAATGTATCTTTTTATTTTTGGGACATTATTACATCTTTTATCCTAGTTGTGCCTTTTAGGGGTTTAATCCACTTGAGATTAATACTTTTCTCACAATTATTGAAAAATGTGAAAAAATAATTTTTTGTGTATTGGGTGTCAAGCCAAAACTATGGCATGCATATTCATCATTTTTGGGTAAATATGGTATCTTTTATCCCAGTTGAGCCTTTCATAGTCCAATCCCCATGACATTAATGCTTTTCTCACAATCATTGAAAAATTTGAAAAAATGTTTATTTTTTTTTGTTTCTGGGACAGAACTAAAAAACTGCAGTACTTTTGACATTGAAATTTATATATTGTATGTATTAAATACCCAAGATGTGTTTTTTTGTGGGTCTAAATGCTCTGAGAAAGTTGAACGGATGACAATTTACCAAAAATAAGAAAAAATACTATTATTTTAAACTTGTATTATTCAGTCAATTTTGAAGTTAAATCTATGAAATTTTCCAATTAGGTGTCTATCTTATGCCGCTTTTTAAAAACATCTCTAATCAGTTGGAATGTTGGTCCTATATATTTTTATAAAAACCCAAAAATTCGAAAAAATCTCATTTTTCCAACATTTCTGCGTGAAAAGTCAAATGGTAATGGGTAAGTTAGTTAACTTTAGGTCTTATTGTAGTTAGACACACTATTGACTAATATTCATAGCCATTGCATGAGTTGTTGCAATTTTTTCCATTGAAATATATGATTGAAAAAATGCAAAAAATCATTAAAATGTCTATTACTCTCCATTTCCTTCCGATGTCATACCAGTCATTGACATTTTTTTGTCACAATAAACCTGACATGTTTCACATCATCATCATGCTGATTTTGAACAATATGAAAATTTTTATTCGCAGCAGAGGTCAATATTTACAAAATTAGATAAATATTAAGGATTTTTAGATAATCATATATCAGTAAATATTGGCCCTGGTCAATCAAATTTGCCACAATAATGTCTAAATTTGACTTTTTCTACCTCTCCTCATGAAATATTATCAATAGGAAATATATAAATTTCATATATAATTATGTGGACTCAAAGCATTAATTAAGTATATTCAAAAACATGCATTTGTGTGTTAATATTTTAAAATGTTGACACTAAATCTTTAACTCCCAATTATTATAACTTTATGGTTAATATATAAACTCAGTGATGTAAATTTTAGAAGATAAATTAATGTCAGCCCCTTTTATTTAGTTGTTTGCATGAAAATTAAATGTGAATGAATCAGACAGATTGGCTTTTGTTGAATGGAGAACTGGAGAAGTCTTGATTATGTAATGTTATGTCACAGGGTAATTGTCTTCCCTGCTAATCCTGTGACAAGAAATCTTAAACTCTCAATTCTAACTTAATCGTTTAAATCTAACCTCAGTTATGTACATTTTAACATATGAAGTACTGTTAGCTTACTTTTATTTTGGTCTTTAATGAAAATTAAATATGAACATGTAAGACAGACTGGCAATAAGACCACTATGTATATATAGAGGGTTACAAATAAAATTACTTGGCATGCAAACCCCATTTCTGCAAATTTCAGTGTGTAATTTTACATTATTGGATAAATCTGTCGTTTAATTAATTTTAAAACTCACTCCAATTGTATTTTTAGCATTTTAAAGAAATATTGTATAGGGGGTAAAAGTGTCATCATTGGAAGGGGTCCAGTTTTTGTTGAATGGGCCTAGAGACACTGTGTCTGTGCTTCATTGTACCCCTCCCCTCCAGCCATTCATGTTATGTAACATTGTGTCACTAATCTTCTCCAGTGACCAAAGCTAGGAACAAAGGAGCACAAAAGCAGTGCACAGCACCCTCAACTTTTTAACAAATTGTATTTTTTCTTAGAAATATGTCCAAACTGCATTGACCCCAACTTTGTAGTTTTATATTGGACAAATAAAGAAATTTCCAATTTGAATAAAAAATTTAGGCCAAGTAGAAGCTGAGATATGACTTTTTGTTGGGACATGTTTCTTTTGTTTTGTTTTTCTTTACAGCTATTGTTATTCTTCAAAGTTTGACCAGCATTTAACCTTTGTATCAACTAGCAACTTGCTTAGTCTTAAAAGATATATATATATATACTGGCATAAACCTTGTTTTATCCTTACTATTTACAATGGGTTTTAGTTGAAGACATCTTATCTATAATTTTAATTTGTTTTAGTTGGAGACATCTTATCTATAATTTATGTTTTCAGACCCATATTCCATATTTGTAATTTATGATAAGAATAGCTAAGACTAGATGGACTAGATAGATAGACTAGATAGATACTAGATAGATAGATAGATAGATAGATAGATAGATAGATAGATAGTGGAGAGAGAGATATATAGATAGATAGATAGATATATAGATAGATAGATAAATGTAGATAGATAGATATATATAGATAGATAGATTGATATATGCATACATAGATGGATGGATAGACAGATAGTTAGATAGATAGATAGATAGATAGATAGATAGATAGATAGTGTCAAAAACACCTAAATTCAGCAAATGGGACTGAATGTGCCACTTTACGGAGCTTTTGATAGTTTTTATTGTTATTCGGCCCTATAATCTGACTGGCGCCTGGCCCAGATTGGCCCAGATTGTTTGTATTATCTATTTGTAAATGTGTTCAGCAAGGTTGTTCCAGCGTTTGATTGGAAGCTGCTTTATTAGAATTATTCTTCTAGTTTACATGTAGGCCTATTGGAGCTAATATTTGAAATGAAACTAAATAAAGATAGCAAAAATTATATAATTTAGTGCACAGTAAGCTTTGGAGCAAATTCTCTGTATTTTTCCATGATTGTTCCTGCTTCACCAGACTTATTTTCCCCGACATCAATTGCATTTGTTGCTGCGTTAATGGAATCCTTAAACGGACTTTAACAGATTTTTTTAATAAAAAAAGGTCTCTTTCCATGTGTTACCACTTATCACAGATTCAACCAAATTTCTTGTTTTTATCCAAAGTTAAAGGGTGGCAACCTGGTATAAAACCAGGGTGGTTTGATTGACTGATCTGCTGATTGAATGATTGCTTAATTAATTGTTTGACTGACTGATCAAATAATTAATTTCCTTGTGCAAATGGATTTTAATATTGCATTAATAACATACAGTATTTGTATATTACTATTAGATCTGTAGATTTCATAGAATGGGTGTAGACAAATTTCCATGTATATATTTTTCATTATTTGGCATGTTCAAGAAATTCGTGGAGGTGTAAAAACGAGCATGTACGAATTCGTGGACATGAAAAAACGAGCATAGGTGCTCGTGTACATCACCCAGAGAATCTACCCTAGACAAATCCTTCCAGCGCCGCACATTACTATGAATTTACGTCACGAGCGTCTAGGCCAATCAGCGCCCAGGATTTCTCTCCACTTCAAATCTTTACCGGCGATTTGCGAGGAAACTATTTGGTCCTCAGAGACCTAACACCTATCATTATTTTAAAGATCTCAGAGAGATCTAACTACATATGTATTGCAGTTGGAATCGTATCCGTACGACTGACGGAAATGCGTGAATAGACGTAATCGTCCTCATTTGCATAACATGCCAGAATTCAAGTTCATTGGTTAGCTTTGTGGGCGTGTCTGACTTAATCACTGAAGGCTTTGCTGAAGTGGTGTACATGTAAAAACTAACACTCGTGAATGTGCTTTATTTTTCATTTGTGTATCTGCAAATACTAACATTCATGGAAGTGCTATATAATTAGGGTTTAGCGTTAAAATTAGGTTTAGAGTTAGTTTTAGCCAAGTTTAAAGTTGCATTGTTCGTTATTACACATGCACAAATTCGTGAATAGCAATATTTCACACTTACACGAATGCTAAATTTGTGAATATGTTTGGTTTTTCAGGTTTACAAATTGGTGCACATGCCAAATAGTGAAAAATATATTCCTCAAATTTCAGTCATATCCAAAAAATTCTAATTTTAAAATTAATAAAATTTTAAAAATGAACTTCTTTATGCAATAAAAGAACAGTATTTCTTAAGATGGATGGATATTAGGGGCTTTACATCCTGTATTTACACACTTGGTAGGCTAATTAATTAGGACAGGCAGAGGACACTGCAATGAGGCAAAGGATGATTGAAACAGCAATCCAACATAGGCCCAGGTGACCCGGCAAGAGCTGGATTTGAACCCTGGACCCAGCGATTGGCAGTCCAGCACGCTACCACTAGACCAACCCTCCCCTCAAAACCCTGTCTTTGTTTACAAATCAAGTACTGCTTAAGGTTTTTTTAAACTGTATTTAAGTGTCTGCTCTGAAGTTACGGAAAGTCAGAGAAAATCATGAAAAACATTGTGGTGATGGAAATTGAACAAATTGCCAAAACAAATTTTGGCCTTGATTCTATTTTTACAGATTTTCATTATGGCACTTGCCGTGACCTGGTGGAAACGGACATCAATTTAAAGTTTTAGGGACCTTTCCCCCTCAAAGCCCGCGCCTCCTGGATGCCACTTTATTTCACTGCCTCCAGAATACCCACTGATTAGCCGAGGGTATGCTGCCGCGCAGCCTATGTTTTTAGAAGTTGCTGTTTATTGGGTTATATTATTGATTACATGACTGACAATCTACAGGGTACTTCATTGTTTAGTATTGTCCATTTCGCATAAGTTATGAATTTTAAGCACAGATAATTACGGCATATATTCTGCCCTGTCACATTTTAATTAACGTAATTCCTCAATTAAGGCCTTGGTCCCATATCAGCGCACGTGTAAATTAAGTGATGGTCTCAACGCAGCATGAAAAATAGATTAGAATAATCGTGAGTGTAGATTTCCAATCTCCGGATCCATGATAGAACGATGAATTTACCTTCTGGAGAAGATTTTGACAACAGCGAAAAATTATGGACTCTTGTCAAAATCTTCTCCAGAAGGTAAATTCATTGTTGTAGATTAGAATAAGTCTGCATTTCTCATTCCAGAATAAGTGTCTGGGATTGAATAGGCGCAAAATGATAAGTGCCTGGGCGTGCAACATGGGAAATACGATACATAATTATATAACATTTCATTTCCTGGAAGAATGATATCATCAACCCTTGTGATATAACAAACAAACGCAAATTTAATACAAAGTGCTATAATCTATATTAAACCATTCGACACCTCTGTCAGCCAATCACATTACAGTATTTCAGGGGAATAATTCCCATATTCTTTGTTGTCCAGTTATCCTCTCATGTTTGACTGTTTGAGTGTTTGTCTCACGGTATAAGCCGGTTATTCACCATGGGATCAGGAATATATGTTTATCAGCCTCGGCCTAAAGGCCTCGGGTGATAAATCTCATATTCCCTCTTCCGTGGTGAATAACCTTTACTAACACAAAACAAGTGAAGTATACAGCCCGGGCTAATTTTCAAATTGATATAGACATGATAAGTATCATTTCTATTAGCCACCATGGATATCAAATATGTGAGGTCACCACAAAGACAGGGGACCAAGCCAGACATGACCGAACTGTCTTAGGTGAATGCAAAATAAATTTAAAAAATGATAACAATAACATATAGATATTTCATGTTGTCGATGCTTTTTCTAATTATGTATATAGGCTAGTATTTATAAAATCAGAAAGCGCTGTTTTTCTTCTAATGTTGAAATTGCCAGTAAGTCCGAGTGGGCAGGGTCAGACTTGTACAAATTCTACTGTACTTATATTAACTGCAAATAAAGAGAATATATACATACATATTAAGCTGTAATTTGATAAGCTTCATAACCAAACGATACACATGTTACAATTCAAAGTCATAAAACAAAGCATAAACAAAATCTATAATTACACAATCAACAGATATGACAGACAATGATTAGTGTCACATATCAAAGTCATAAAAAAATAAAACAAAATTCACATCTACACAATCAACAGATACATGCATCATATATCAAAGTCATAAAACAAGCATGAACAAATTATATATATCTGCACAATCAACAGATACAAGAGTCAATGATTAGTGTCACATATCAAAGTCATACAACACACTCTAAACACAGGTTGGTCAAGATGACAACTCTAGAGTGGTAATTCCTGGTGCCTAAACCGACAACTCCTTGAATCAAAGTTACTAAAAGGTTGTCAATGTGACAAATATTGCATAAGTAAGCTGTACTACTCTGGTAATCAGAGCTACCCGATGGTGATCAAATTGACTACCTTTCAGACACTTACATAGTCAACATAGTCATTTTGATTATGACAGAATAGTCAAAATGACTTTCCAGGGAGTCAGTACCAAATTTTTGCAACCATTACTACCCTAAAGTAGTCATAAACTAGTCACAGTGACAACCAAATGTTTAGAGTGCATCTATTATCAGCACAATCCACAGATACATGTGTCATATCAAAGTCACAAAAAAAAAAATTCTTATCTTCACAATCAACAGATACAACAGTCAATGATTAGTGTCATATATCAAAGTCATAATTAAAACAAAATCCATATCTAGTAATTATTATCTACACAACCGACAGATGAATGTGTCATAATTCAAAGTCATAAAACAAAGCTAAAAATGAAATCCATGTCTATACAATAAATGTATGTCATTAATCAAAGTAAAAACATAGGCTGCATAGCGACAAACGTTCAGTGAAGAAACGCCATTAAAGGACACCGTTACACCATAAGAGTGATGTGAACCAAATTGCATGTAGTATTTGCAATAGTGGCCGGATCTTGGTCTGAAATTACCTAAATGCCCTGCCATATGCCCGCCTGCTTGCCAGGGTATGTTGAACGAAGGAAAGGCCTTATTAGACCAATTTACACGTATTATGGACCAGTTTCATGCATAAACAAGGAATATGTTGTGTGTTATGGGTCGGAATATTTCAAAAAGCATCAAAAATAACTATCAAGCAGATCGACATAAGGCACTAAAATATTATTTTGGTAATGTATATCAAATTTCATCTATGGACATGCAATGATGGCCAAGTTTTGGCCTGGAAACCAAAAATAATAATTTTAATATTTTTTGTAAATATTTCAAAATGAATAGAATATCCATGAATCACAGCCCAAAAGGCACAACTTTATGTAAAATTTCATCCATGTGCATGTAAGTTTTGGGTCAGAAATGAAAAAATAAAAAATTTTTTACATTTGTCTCAATATTTCAAAAGGATAGAATATCAATCAGACCATCAAAGGGCAAAACTAGACCACATAGCCTAGATCTGTAAAAACATTCTTCAATGTACATGTAAAAGGGGCTGAGTCCTAGCCCAGAAACGAAAACTTAAAAAAAAAAAAATTTTCTCAGTATTTCCAAAAGTGCAAAATATCCATCAGTGGATGGTATAGGCTACATATGTGTACCAAATTTCATCCAAGTGTATGCAATAGGGGCTGTGTCCTATTTAGGAAATGAAAAATATAACTTTTTCATATTTTTCTCAATATTTCAAAAAGTACAAAATATCCATCAATCAGACAATCAAAAGGCACAACTAGACCTTACAGGCTACATGTGTTCATCCATGAACATGCAATAGGGGCTAAGTCCTAGCCCGGAAACTATCTATCCGCCCGCCGCCTGGCCTGTCCGCCCAGATGCCCTCACGGCGGACGGACAACTTTTGTACAAAGTGATAACAACACCTTCTTCGAACTTCATTCGCTGCAGGTAAAAAGAAGGCAAACACAAAATCCATATCTACACAATCAACAGTTAGTAGGGGAGAGCGGGGCACAGTGAGATGGCAGGAACAGTGAGAAAAAGCCCATAGCATCTGCCTGGTACTGTTTACAGATCAACCCTTTTTTGTATAGACAGTATAGTACAAAAATCAAGTGAGAGGCTGTCCTATATTCTGAATGCCTACAAAGCATATCGAGAGTGGAATTTCAATATTTTGATTTTTAACCAGTAAAAGTAAATAATTTTGCTAAATGACTTTTTGTTATAATTCCCAAGAAAAATAGTATAATGCAAATCAATTGCCAAGGATTCAAACGTTGGTTATTTGTCTTGGTTTAGTAAGGTGACGAACTGCAATGCAGGCATCCGGTCCGCAGGATTCAAAAATTATATAAACAGAGCTGCGTGGGGCACAGTGAGACAGTTTGAGGTGGGGCACAGTGAGACATCACAAAATACACCCGAAACGACCTGAATGTAATGCATGGCTCACAATTTACTATCATAAACAAAATGCCTGCTATAAACTACTGATTTTGGTGAGTAATATCCTCAGGGAAGCATCAAAGGAGAATTTTGATTAGGGTGTAACAGGTGCGGCTCGTTAAATAAGTCGTGCATGTGTCCCATGCGATGAAGTTTTAAAACATGCTCAAAAAAGGACCTACAAAATCACCTAGCCAGCTGCTTTTATTAGAGTACAGTAATTTCTGCAGCAACAATTGATATAACAATTCAGGTCCTGATGATTGGGGGTTATGGCAGCAGATGCCCTGTCTCACTGTGCCCCGTCTGCTGTCTCACTGTGCCGCGACCACAGGGCACAGTGAGACACTTAATGAGCACTGACATAACTCAAAGTTCCTCAAAACCTGTAAAAGGTAGGATCCCAAAACTACTTGACAATATACCCAACGTCATTATCTATAATGTGGACCTGATCTCATTTAATTCGTTACTGACAACACTTTGGAAGACTTGAAAATAAAAAACGTGTCTCACTGTGCCCTGCTCCCCGCTGCATGTGTCCTAAATAAAAGTCATAACAAAACAAAAGCATAATATGTTTTGAAGTAAAAACGCTATCCTCCACACTAGCGTTTTATTCTCATAATAATAATAATACAGTGTATCAGCGAACAAAATATGTCATTTCATAAGCTAGAATCTTTTGTTTTTAGGTAATGTTTTTCAAAGCCATGGCAGCACCCGGATTGTCACCAAACAGCCTTTTTTTTGCTCTTTTACTTCTTTCCTCAGAGAGACTTAACAGAGGCAATGATTCTGTACACTCTTAAAACAGATAGGTTGATTTTTGGGAAAAGACCAACCAATCAATTTATTGAGGCAAAATCAATCAATTATTATGATTGAAACTACCATTTTGACTGGTTGAGGGCAACCCATACCCAGTACAATCACTTACATATACTGTGAATTTGTCAAACTCTTCACTATCAGTAAGTTGTTCCAATATTGGTATCAATAAGTGAAATTTGCTACGAACGATGTTGTTCAAAACGTCTGTCTGCATCAGCATAGCAGTCTTGTGTGTACCTGGTCACTGCAATTTCAAGAAGTATGAGTTTCTCTGGCTGGTTTTATTTGTTAACCCAAATGACTTTGAACTTTTCCCACTGAATTATTATTTTTTTGTATATATCAGTTTCAAAATATTCATCCAGTTGCCCTTTAAGAATCTCTTTCTTTTTCTATTTTTCGATATCGCTTCTACTATTTTCCCTGATATTTCTTCCAACTCATCTTCAATTTGACATTTCATTATGTTTATGTTGGCCTCAATTTCCATGAAGGACCTCACCATATCATGCAGCTGCCAAATCAAACTGGTGTAGTCAGTCTCCAACTTTCCATAATATTATGCTCTTATTTCATGAGTGTGGCGGAATGAAAATATAAAATCCTCACACAAAATCATTTTCCAGATGTCCTTAATACGAAGTAGCAGATCAGAGGCTTTGAGAAATGTCTTTTTTCCGCCAATTTCGTGAAGCAAACAGTCCCTTACTTTTTCCACCTGCTCACAGTACTTGGGATTAATTGGTGCCATGGGCGGATTGCCATGATAGATGTTAGGAAAGTACCAGTTGTGCTTTATAACATCAAAGTGAATAACATCGGAGAATCTAGTCACATCTTTCTTGCCTTCACCAAGGGCCGCTTCTTTGGTCATCTCATCCAACATCTGTAATAACTTTTGGCGACCTTGCGCCATTTTTTCCTGGGCATTCACATCTGGAACGTTTTGATGAATGAATGCACACTGTGGCTGGTAACATTTGTTTGTGTTTGCAGCATTCATTCGTAAAAATGCATAGACAACTGTTTGCAATATGTCTTCGACTTCTGAAGTGTTTTCGCCCTTGATGTTTATCACTGTGATATCAGCCAGAGCCACAGCCAGTGTTGCAAGTTCTTTATCATAAACACGTTTTGCTGATGCAAGCTCTGGTGCACGGAGTCCTTCTGTATCAATTACAAGAATGTAGCTGAATGGGAAACCTGCACTTCTATGAACTTCTATTAGCTGCATGTAAGCTCCTTTAGTACTTCTTCCGGCACTGACTGCCAACTGCAGCCCAAACATGGTGCTCAGTAAGGTTGATTTCCCAGAGCTCTGTACCCCTATAACAGACATTACATACATGGGTTTGCCATCTGTCAAATGATTGAGTTCTTTGAATACTGCTTCTATCCAATGTAAGGGGATTCCAGATGCATCACCATCCAACAGTTCCAGGGGCTGGCCACTCATAAGCAGTTTTGCAACAACACCTGGCAGATTTTGAAGCATGTCTTTGTCATCACCACCAGAGTTTGCATGAAAAGCCTCAAACATCTGCCCTACCTCTCTAAAAATGTGTTCTAGGCCAATAGATACCTTGGTCATTTTCTTTTCCAAAATTTCAACCTGAGTAGATAGATTTTTAGTCAGAGAAATATCTGCTTGTGCTTCCCAATTTGCTTGAAGCTCATTCCATATTTCACTGTACTCAATACGAAAATTGGATAAATGTGTTTTGGAATCCTTGTCAAGCATTAGTTTTATCCAACTCAGAAAAAACAGAAGTTCAAATTCACGTTTCTCTTGGAGAATGGTTGATATTGTTTCAGGAATGGTTAATCCTTGTTTGCGCTGTTGTTCTCGTAGTGAACGTATGTCCTTCTTAATTTTCTCTTTTTGCTTCTGTAGCATAACACCTTCAGTTACTGTTGTCCTGTGTAGGTCCTTAGTAAGCTTACAACATTTTTGCCATGACTGTTCTTGTAGTGGCAGTAGTGTATCTTTGCGACTCTCTACTGGAAGTTCAAAGAGGGGACCTGTAATTTCTTCAGCAAGTCTTTTCCCTTCCTGACATGCAGGAATATTTTCATCAATTTCAATGAATACATTTCCCATCTCTTGCATATAGGTTTGTAGAACTGGTCCTTTGCAGTCCATGAGATGTTCTGATAATTCATCCCATATTTCAGACTTCATTTGGGTATTGCTCTTATCCTGTCCATCTGGTGATTTACTGAGGATTCTTTTAGCTTTCTGAAAGTTTGCTCTTCCAACTACAGCAATGCAATGTTTGAGGTGCTGGCCAATTTCTTCCTTACTACTCCCAGGCTCTGCAAGTATGAGAACTATGACCTTTTTGGATGCCTTGTAGATCTGTTTGTAAGTTTCAGCATGTGCAGCTAAACTATTTATAGTTACAAGAAGTACAACTGTTGATGAAAGGTCACACAAAAGTTGGCGCTGGTTGTCAAGTGTTGACACATCTCCTCTCAAATTTAGAAACATACAAGAAAGTTTTTCTTGGATCTTCCAGCTGCATTCAATCAAACCATCTGACAATGTTTTCTTCACCGTTCCGTTTTTGCTCTGATAGTTCACAAAAGTGGGGTGATAATTGTCATTCAGAATGTCATTTATCAGTTCAGACTTGGAAAAAAGTGGAAGATTCCCTAGTTTCAGAAAGGCCACAACTGGTGTGGGTGTATCAGTAACTGACTTGTCATTGACTTCAATACCTCTGAGTGCCCATAATGATAGCATTGGTTCAGGTAAAGCACGCAATGGGTATAGAAATGGGATAGCCAGCTTACACATAAACAGCTTTTGTGCTAGTGCCCGTCTCAAGAAGTTGTCACAGCAACTAAATATCACCACAAGTACATCTAGTGTGTTGAGCTCATCGCTGCTCTCATAGCTGGTGGTATTGAGATAGTCATCGATTGTTGCAGGATAAGCACTGGATTCCTGGACTGGTTGAGATATCTCAAACAGAATGTCATCTCTTCCCTGGTGGTCGCCCCGAAAAAGCTGTCGGATAATTCTCCAAGGCAGGTCAGTGAGTTTGTCTTTGGAAGTTTTTCGTACAGAAATTCCATCACGAACGGTAATTTTACCAGGATAGTACTGCTTGAGGCCAAGCTTGTCTAGAAGTAACTTGAACTCCTTTTGACTGCTCTCCGCCAGGCTAAAATTTGAGTTCTCCATTTCTATACTTGACTTGCTGGTGTCCTGGAGTTCAGGAACATGATAATCCTCTGCCTTTCCTTATTTTATTTGTAGGGCTGTCAGGTTCAGGAACATACTGAATATACTGATCACTGCTTCCTCAAAAACTCTCATGAGATTGCTCCATGTTTGTACTTACAAGTTCCCTGGATTTCAGGAACATTCTGCATAAAAAACCGTGTTTCTGAAACAAAAAAGAAAAGAAAACGCACATTAGAAATACAACGCTGATGAACATTAACCTCCAAGGAATTCATTTGATGCAGCTAAAGAGGATACAACAAATAAAGGTCAATGGCAACAGCAGGAAGGAGGCGTCGTCCACTAGTGGTTGGTGTCAAACAAAATGCGGGACAAAATAGAGTCACTGCAGGCCCAAGAGAAACTGATATCAAAGTCTGACAACAAATTAACCTTGACTCGCAAATTATCAAATATCATCAATAGTACTGATGAGCTAATCATTCAAAAGGCTAAAACACATAGTAGGGGGAACCAGGGTAAATTTGGACGCGGGGCACTGTAGGACGGTTGGGTTTTCTTGGATCATTGCAAGGTATATGAAATGGTACTGCCATCATATCTTGTAATTTCACATCCTGATGTTTCCATGGTTTTACAGACAAATTTTAGCCACATGCAGAAATATGGCGAGAAAAGTTTGTTTTCCTACTATTAAAGTAAACATGGACGGCTTCAATTCGAACCATTCTGTGGACAAACCATGAACAATAAGGCTTTCTCAGCGCTTGTATGAATTTTATATATTGTAACGAACAGTTATGAATTGCTATCATGATAAACACACTCACTGGTGCCTGAGAAATTAGCATTTTGGTATAAAAGTCATATCGGGGCTCATTGGGACAGTGAATTCGGGGCACATTGGGACGCACTTAATATGGCAGAATTTAAGTGTCCAAGTCAACTGAATGACCTGGGACAGCACACAACAGATATTCAGGCCACAGTGAATAGAGGTATAGTGGATAACCATGCTCTGTGAACAAATTTGTTGCAAGGCACTGTATGTTACTTATATATAGATGTCCGCACCCAGGACAGTTTATGTTAAATGTTTAAAACTGTTTAAAGTTATTAGCTATTGGCACTTCAAGGTGTTAATGCGCTGTATATTGTCTTACGCACTACCTATATGTAACATCTACTGCACATGGAGTGTTAAAATTACTTTTTAATTGATGTCCCAATGTGCCCCGGCTGATGCCCAAATGTGCCATGCCGGGGCACATTGGGACAGTTATTTTTATGACTTACGTTTTGCTCTCTTGCTGCAAAAGGGTAGGTGCAGTAAAGTTTATTATGCCTTACATTTAAGCTCAATAGTATGTGTAATATTCATGCAGACTTCTGAGTTCTTCAGTGCTTTCGGCATTCAGCAAAATTAGTAGCCTTTAAAAGCGTCCCAATGTGACCCGTTTCTCCCTAAAGAAGGGTTTTTTTACTTTACTAAACTTAGATTATCAGAAGTATACAAAGATAGCTGTTCTGACAGAAATTGTTATATTTGTCGCAATTGTTTATTTATTACTATTTTTATTCCATTACCTCCATTTGTCAAGTAATGTAAAAATGCACCTGAACCAGCGGCTTCGTGCCAGTTGGGTGAATTAAATAAACTCAGTCAATCAATCAATTTGGAATGTGTCGCCATCTTGTGAACCGGATGATATGAAGGCTGAAGCTGAAGCAGAGGGTGTCGTTGTCAGGGATGTGGTGATGTTATTGAGTAGAGGACTCGCTCCTTCAAGATCACAATTTTGGCCAAGGGCAAGGATTAGGTCATGTCACCGGATATGTGGGACACAGGAATTAAGGTTGGATACTTCTATCCCGAAAGAAAACCAAGAAATCACCTTAATAATGGAACTTAAAGTCATCTCATATAATAGTACTGGTCGATCCCCCTTGACACCTAAGTTTATTCAGAGCATGATAGATGTAGAAAATCCTGATGTACTGGCTCTGCAAGGGACGTTTAAAATTCGCTCAACAGCTCATAAAGTGGATGCCATACATGCAGATTACCTTGCTCATATTGTCTGTGGTACTGATGAAACTAAGGATATAATATGTGGAAGACCTTCAGGAGGAGTCGCTTTACTGTGGAAAAAATTGCTGGCCCACTGCATCAAAATAGTGAAGCCCTTACATGATCATAAGCGAATCTGGTTCATTACAGTGAAACACTTTGATATAGGAAAAATCTTTCAAGTTCATGTTGATTTTTTTATTCTGTGAGTCATGATACACCATGATTTGTCATGATCATTGCATCAGTATAGGAAGCATATATGCTGTTGATGATTCATGATCGAGATTACATGCATAGCTGTGAATCTGTAAGATCCAAAGCTGTGTATGAAAGATAGTGACATCGGATGATTGGTCATCATTTGGATGATTTGTCATAACCAGGCTCTGGCAGTGATTGGTCTTCCTTCATGATGACAATTTCCTATTTATTTGCCAAAATGAAGGCGTATCCACCTGAGCTGAGATGGAGAGATATCTGAAGGCCTTTGTGTCAGCAAGGGATTTGTGTATAGAATGGTACATTGGTACAACTACATGCAGAAACAGGTGGTGTCCATTAGAAGGAAAGGCCTGGAAGAGTCAGGAAATTGAACAGTAAGTACATTTGGGGTCAACCATTACATATTGGGGATGGGGGTTGGAGGAGAAAGTACTGCACTGTGATACATGTACCATAGTCAGTTATTTATTTCAAGCACTCGCAATACAAAACTTGATTTCAAGATCGAACAACACGTTGTGAATAAGAGAAAGAAGGAATGATTTTTTTTACTGAGGCTAGACAGGACATTATTGTCATTTAGGCCAGACTTTTTTACATTTTTCGCTTCTCAGAGCGACCTAGCCAACCGATTTTCTGCCTATGGAAAAAAAAAATTATCATACCCACAATTTTTATCAAATTGACATGTATAAAAAACTGAGATTTCACCTTCTTTTTCGTCCTACCGACCTACCCTAGAAAAAGTGCCTTGAGAAGATTAGAGAAACTAAAGATCAATTATGTCTGGCCTTACAGAAAGAACCAAGCCAAGCCAAGGCCGATTCAACATTGCAGTACCCAAGCTAATGATGGAAGTATATTTTTATATTATCAATAACCACTCCTCCTCCCATGGCATCATCCTGTTGGCCCCAAGTTCCCCTGGACTGGCATTGGTGCTCTCAACAGCTGTCGAACAAAATCTCTTGAGCATATGGGCTGTGGTTATGCAGTTATGACAAATCATGCCTATGATGACTCATCATCCCATGTCAAAGTGTTTCACATATTTAGTCACATTTACAACTATATTACATGGTAGTGATCATGAATCATCAGCTGCATATATTTTTCCAATACTAATGTAATGATCATGACAAATCATGGTGTATCATGACTCACATAATGCAAAAATCAACATGAACATGATTTTTCCTATATCAAAGTGTTTCACTGTAAGATGACAACTGCCACGGTGATATTCTGTTTTGTAATACATATATATGCCAAATGACAATTATAGTTCCGTACAAGTTACTGATGACTGTGCAACTAAATTGAGACCCTTCTTTTGCATGAGAATATGTCATTCTAACTGAGGTTGTGAGCAAAAGAGGGGACTTCATTAGGAGAATTAACAGTGCACTGGCAACATTTACTCATGCTGATGATGTTGTTAAACAGAGATTGTAAATAAGCAATGCATTCATTTCTATGGAGCGGAAGCTTGGAACTTAGCCAGTCCAGATGTTGAAACCTTCAGGAAGACTTGGCCCCAAGGCGTCAGAAGGATATACAGTTTGCCCCGTCTTACTCATACAAGTCTTCTGGCATATTTTACTGGATAAAATTTATAGGCGTTTTCACAAATTATTGATAAAGATGCTACAGAGTGACAATAGAAAGGTGAAGTACCTGGCTGATGTGATGATCAGAGATAGCTCAAGTATAATTTTTTTTAAACTTGTGGTCCAACACACACAGATATGATTTAAGCTATTATGAAAGACTTGATTTTACTTACTCTCAATTTAAGAATAATTTTAATGGATATGATTTTAGACTCTTTATGCAAATTCAAGAGCTCCAATTTGCTATAAGTAAATATATGGACGGAACAGTATACCAGTAATCATCATCCAGTCACCAGCAGCTCAATTCCAGTTCATTGGCGTATGAACTTGCGTATTCAAATTGCACTGGTTTCCTGTTGATTTTGTGCTATTACCTCAGTGTGAAAGGAAGAGTATGAGTTCTAATGTCTACAGGCCTATGCCTTGTGATGACAGAGGTTGCCATGGTAATGTTTCTGAGTTTCAAGATATTTTGGCAGAAATGACCTTCATAATGCATCAATATACTGTAATACAGTTGCGGACAAAAATATTCATAAAGCTGAGTATTCTGCACATATCTGTTATTTACTCTTGATTCAGGGATGCTAGGAGAAAATTTTCAATATAAGTCATTGCCCTAATCAATTGTCATTGTCAAGCACTGCAAACTTAAGCATATCTCTTTTTTCAAGCTCAGGGGGCACACAAAGGCAAAATATCAGCATGACAAAAGTATTCATACAGTTCGAACACGCTGGGTATGAAGTGCATCAAAAGCTTGAATTTCTGTTCTTAATAATTTGTAACTTTCTGTGGCTTCTTTATGTAGATAACCTCCTTAGAAGTTCTGAATGCTTTTTTGGGTGTTTTTATCTGTGTTGGTTGACCCATACCACCCTATAGCGCTGGTATCATTTTGGCATTAAATGTATATGAAACTTCTGCAAAGATGCTCACTAAGCCAAGCTAAATGCTCACACACAGTAAAATTTGGTTTCATGGCTAGCTTTAATCATTAGTGCAAACTCTCATTTGGACTAAAATTAACATGTGGCATGCAGGTGATGATTTGCACATGATGCAAAAGACCTGGGATAAAAATTGGCCAAGGTTCAATGCTATTTCAATGTAATGGGCAAAACTTTCAAGACTTCGCTATACAAATGGTACCCATGTCTAAATCTCGGAAAACCAAACGCAACTTCTTGTAGTTTACATGAGGCACAACCTATTGCATAAAGAAAACTATGATGGACAATTAAAGAAATGAGGTTATTCTTCATGGACTTATTGCCATCTTTTGAGAAATATCATATGCTTTTAATGGTAAAATGACACCAGGGATATAGGGTGGTATGGGTCAACCAACACAGATAAAAACACACAAAAAAGCATTCAGAACTTCTAAGGAGGTTATCTAAAGAAGTCACAGAAAGTTACAAATTATTTGGAACCAAAATCAAGCTTTTGATGCTCTTTATACCCAGCGTGTTCGAACTGTATGAATACTTTTGTCATGGACGAAATACATGCAAAGGTCCTATATGAGTTACGTCAGCAGATATGCGTACCTCTAAGTATAGTATTCTGTAAGAGCTTATCCGAAGGTAAAATACCTCAGGATTGGAAACTCGCAAATGTCAAGCCACTCTATAAGAAAGGCTGTAAGAAAACTGTGTCCAATTACAGGCCTGTGAGCTTGACAGCAATATGCTGCAAGATTATGGAAAGGGTGGTAAGGAACGAAATAATTAGTTACTTAGAATCAAATAAACTCTTTTCAAAACAGCAGCATGGGTTTAGAGCAGGTAGATCTTGCACTACGCAACCCTTAGAAATTATGGAGCTATGGACTAAATTCTTAGACAATGGTATAGCAGTCGACTGTATTTACTTAGACTTTGCTAAAGCCTTTGACAAGGTGCCTCACTTAAGACTGATTAACAAGCTAAGGGCATATGGAATCCAAGGTAATCTAATTACATGGCTGCAAGACTTTCTTACTAATAGGAGCCAAAGAGTAGTAATAAATGGGACAATATCGGACACAAAATTAGTATCTTCAGGCATACCTCAAGGTAGTGTATTGGGCCCGTCACTGTTCGTAGTATTTATAAATGACTTGCCAGACGAAATAAAGTCCTATGTCAAGATCTTTGCAGACGACACAAAGATATTTAATGCAATTAACTCTAGCGAGGATGTTAACATCCTACAAGAGGACATTAACTGTCTTGTAGATTGGTCTACTAGATGGCAACTGCCCTTTAACATGGAAAAGAGCAAGGTCATACACTATGGTAGAAACAACCCAAAAAACGTTTACAGTATAACTAATAAAGTAAAAGGAAGGGATTGTTACGAAAAAGATCTAGGTGTTAATTTTGATGACTGTTTGAAATTCTCGAACCACATATCATTGATTGTTAACAAAGCAAACTCTCGTTTAGGTATGACCAAAAGATATTTTGCTAATAGAAGCAGAGAAGTTATTCTGCCTCTCTACAAATCACTTGTAAGGCCAATTCTGGAATATGGATCTTGTGTATGGAACCCGCTCCTAAAAACGGATTTGCTTGAAATAGAAAAGGTCCAAAGAAGAGCTACTAAGCTAATTCATAATATCTCGCATTTGAACTATGAAGAGCGACTGAGATCATTAAAATTAGACTCCTTAGCATTTAGAAGAAGGAGATGCGACATGATACAGTTATACAAAATAGTGCATAACATAGATAATGTTGACTTTACAGAGTTTTTCGAACTAAACGATCAGTCGTACACTAGAGGTCACAGCCTCAAACTTAAGAAACCCAGAGCTAACAGTAAATTAAGGCAGAATGTTTTTGCTCATAGGGTAGTTAATGATTGGAATAAATTGAAAGAGGAAACGGTTACTAGTCCCTCAATTAACTCGTTTTAAAAAACCAGTCTGATAGCGGAGTGGGGGAACCATCCTGAAAGATATTTTGACAATTTTTAATCATCAGGTATTAATTTGTCAATTATAATGTGATACGTAGACGTTTGATATTTCTTGTTTCAATGCACTATTTTCATTCTATCCACAGATATCAAGAAGGTACTGTAAGTAGAGTGCACCATGAATTGTATTATCGGTGACAGCAGGGCTGGAGGGTTAAGGGATGTTATGCCACGGATGTTGGTGGACGATGTTTTTACATTTGGGTTGGTATTTGCAACATTACTAACAAGCGCAGAGGAGTGAACTACGAAGAAGTCATTTTCCAGAAAGAAGAGGCGGAGCAAACAAGAGAGTCCCTATATAGCAAACTGGCTGACTTAGCAGCGTATACCTTCAATCAATACGCAGTTCCAATATTCTGCCCCATAGTTCCCATGGATTTAGCAGAGTGGAATAGTCACCGTCTAAACAGAGGGAGGACAAGTCGTCTAGATTTCACACATCTATACGAAGAAATGCAGAGTGACCTGGAGGAAGAAGTTGCGCTGTTCAACAACAGGATTATTCAGATAAACTTAGAGAATACTAACTCAACTCCCATGCTGCACAACAACTTTTTACACAGAAGGGGAAAGGGAAGGGCATCGTACAGATATAACGAATTAACTGACGGGTGCCACCCGAGTAAATCATTGTGTCTGAAGTTTAGAAAGTCAATTGTAGCTGCTATTCACAGAAATCAGAGAAACCATAGATCATAACTGAGGTCGGTCCAGACCCGTTATGCTATGGTGACTCAAGCCATATCCTGGCATCCTCGCACTGTATATATTAGCACTTGTTTAAAAAAAAAAAAAAAAAAAAAAAAGTTTTTCTTTTGTTACAATAG
Source organism: Platynereis dumerilii (assembly GCA_026936325.1). Taxonomy (NCBI): domain Eukaryota; kingdom Metazoa; phylum Annelida; class Polychaeta; order Phyllodocida; family Nereididae; genus Platynereis; species Platynereis dumerilii. The sequence goes on from JAPTHN010000180.1 coordinate 222,738, forward strand.
AGTTTTGAAGTCTGACAGTGACTGGTTACTGAAATTTGGCTAAGGTAGCGGTCGGTCCAGACCCTCCTAATATTAGTCAATATTCAGCAGCTTAAATACTGTCTTTCTAATTACTCTGAGATATTTACAATATCTCATAATCAAATTTATTTATTTACTTATTAATTAATTTATTTATTTATTCATTTATTATTTATTTATTTATTATTTATGTTACTAATTATTTATATTATTTATTTAACTATGGTTTACCATTTCATTAAAATTGTGCAATTTCCAGTGCGACTTGCCTGGGATAGAGCTATTATACAAAATATTATTGCTGTTCAGATTTTTAATGTTTAGTTGGTGTACAAAATAATGATATTGCACAGATCTAAGACTAGTATAGCAAAACACCCTCAATATCAGTCAGTTTCGGCGCATGAGTCTGCTAATTCAGAGTACTTCCACAGAGGTCACAACCTTCCATGGTTAGACCTAAACCATCTACAAATCTACAAATCTAAAAATCTACAAATGCTGAAATTTTACCTTTGTGTGCCCCCCTGAGCTTGAAAACAGAGATATAAGTTTGCAGTGCTTGACAATGACAATTGATTAGGGCAATGACTTAAAAGTGAAATTTTTCTCCTTGCATTCCTGAATCAAGAGTAAATACCAATTACGTGCAGAATACTCAGCTGTATGAATATTTTTGTCCGCAACTGTATTTATAATGTAATAATTGGAGATTATAACACCTCTTTTGACAGACAAACACCACAGAGTGGAAAACTTTTACATTTTTGTAACAGTGAAGAAATGACTCCCTGTTGTAAGCTTTCTTGTTCCAAAGTTGATTATACTTTTGATACTTTATTCTAGACACAGCGCTCCTGAATAAATTTCAAGATTAAAAAAATTCAACAAGAAAACCGAAAGAGCACACTTATAGAGCAGGGCCAGGAGCACATTTTAAGACAAAAACCTAAAAATTCCGTTGGGAAAATTTTGAGTTATATTCATTTTTAATTTTTTGTTTATCACACTCATATTTTCATGCTGAAATTGGGGCAAAGAAAGCTGTTAAAGACATTTAGGATGTTTAGGGAAGCAAATTTTGATGGTAAGACATTATTCTTCAAATTACATTACCATTGTATCCGTGTTACATATATGTTTTGACCAAAAATATTGTGCAGGGTGTGACAAACACATGTGACTGCATGTTGTAGTTATTATTATTTAATTTCTTCATTAACGATCTCCTGCTGCCGACCTCGGAGTAAAACATTGCAAATTATGCTGATGATACTACTATTGTAGTTAGTTCACCTTCAAATGAGTTACCTTTAGAGACAATCTCAGTAAAGCAACTAGAATTGTCTTAAAATGGTTTCAAGAACATGGTATGAAGGTATATCAAGCTCAGTAGGAATTATCACCAGCTTACATGTGTCGAGTGTTTAAAAGAAAAACAACCAGTTATGATCATGTCAACAAGCATCAAATTGAAGTAGTGTCAAAGAGAACTACTCTGTATGGACTAAATAGTTTGACTCACTTGGGCGCCACGTTGTGGAATAGGCTACCCAACAATGTAAAAGACAGTGAGGATGTCAACCTCTTTAAAAAAGCAGTCTCCAAAATTGACATTTTAAAACTGGAGAGTTTGTATAAGTAGTCTTCTTATGTTTTTACTATTTATTTGTTATGATTGTTTTTAATCTTTCCGCCCTGTGTTGTTATAATTTGATTTTTACTTGTCCTCATTTACTTATATTTTTTAATTTCTAACTAATTTGTCTAAATCTTTTACATAATCATTTTACTTTGTTTTTAATTTCGGTGACACTAGCCTAAGGCTAAAGTTTATGGGCCGATTTCACCAACAAAGTTAAGCCAGGTCTAAGCCTTAGACCTGGACTTAGAAGTTCCAAATTTAAACTGTAGGATAAATTTCAGTGATACAGACAGACAGACAGAATGTATTTATTTTTGATCCAATGGTTACAAAATGAACATATATGAAAGTATGAATAATTGATATAAAATAAAATGAACCTTGAAGCAACGGGGATTTGCATAAGGCAGAAGCCGTTGTCTGCAAACCACCATAAATATGTATGAAAATTTGATTATCCAGTGAATATAAATTTGACTATGTGTGCAAGCATGGGAGTGTTCAAAAAGATTCTTGGCCAAAGACCAATTGGGACTAAGATCCTTACAGGAGACAACAAGATGGGGAAAGGCGAAAAACAGTGCTCAAGCGAATAGGGGGGGGGGCGAGGAGATTAACGATAATTATGAATGCAAGTTGTAGATGCATTTTTTTTTTTTTTTAATTTAAGTTAAGTTAAGGAGGAAAAAAAATCTATCTTCTACAAATATAGTAATTTATTATCTCGCAAGAATCAGAGTAGGCACTGATGAATACCCTTTTCAGATAGAAACCTATTCCAAATAAACTGTTCGTGTAAACTTTTTCTAGTGTTGAGTTTGCAGCTTGATTTATCAAACGAGGTAGTCGATTTTTTACTGAACAAAGGGAGAGTTGATATTTTAACTTAGGTATCACCATACGATTATTATATCTAGTTGGATATTGGTGAAGGTCGCTGTGTCTTTGAAGGGCAGTGCTTAAAAAGTGAATTGGAAGTGTTTTGTGGACCAATCTGTAATAAAATTTCCATTCTTGTAGGGTTAAGAGATCTGATACCTTTAGTATTCTTAGTTGTTTAAATAAAGGTTCTGTGTGGGCATTGTATCTTGATTTAGTAATCAGCCTCATGGCCTTTTTTTGAAGTTTAGTGATGCTTTTGTTTTTTTGTCCCCATAGCAGAATGCCATAAAGTAGATGTGGCGAAATTAGGGAATTGTAAAGCGTTCTAAGTGTTTTCACTGGAATATAGTGCTTTAATCTATTTAAGATAGCCAAAATTTTAACAATTTTCTTTTCAATTTTCTCAATATGTGCTTTCCAAGTTAAGTTTTTGTCGATAATAATTCCAAGAAAGTCAAAATGGTGAACGCATTCTATCTGATCTTGTTCAATTTCTAAGGATAGTTGGGGGATACATTTATTCAAGTTATGAAACATCATAAATTTGGTTTTTTTTACATTTAGAGAGAGCTTATTTATTTTCAGCCAGTCATTTACTTTCTTTAGTTCTTCATTTAATGAAAATTCAAAGTCTCGAGGTGACGTATTCAGTGAGAGCGAAGCTATTAAAGTTGTGTCGTCTGCATATGTTATAAATTTAAACATATTCGTGGATCTATCAAAGTCATTCAAGTATATTAAGAAGAAAAGAGGGCCTAATATTGAACCTTGAGGTACTCCAGTTTGTATCGTGAGTTGAGTTGATTGGGAGCCATTGAATTCTACATATTGTTTACGATTGGTCAAGTATGACTCACATAATTTTAGAGCTTTTCCTTGAATTCCATAGTGGGATAATTTGTCCAGAAGCAAGTCATGATCAAGGGTATCAAATGCCTTTGATAGATCCAGGAATATGTTTACAGGTATTTCTCCCTTTTCTAAGATAAAATGGCAGCACCTCCTAGTAAGCAAAATACTTAATACCAGGTTTAACTGTAAGCCTGGTCTTAGCTATTTTGGTGAAATCGACCCTTTATGTTTTGTAAAACCGAAAAGAAATAAAAATTGTCTATTGTCTATTGTCTATTTAATTAACAAACCTGCAAGTAAGTTTGCAGTTTTTAGATATTGCCTCTGTTAGTCCCTTTGAACGATTTATTGTATTCAGGCAAGTTTTAGCAAAATTAAATGTATATTACATGATATAAATATTTCATGCATTTTCTCATTACAGAACAGTGTTTTTTTTGTTATCATATATGTCTGTGAGATTTTATTTATCAATATTTTCAAATGTCAGCAGATGCCGTAGTTAAAAGAACACTACCTTTGCATAATAATCAGGTTATAGCCTCTATTAGATATCTTTTAAATTGATCATTTGACCCATCATTGCTCAATTGTCTACCTTTGCTGTTGTTTGCAAATGAGTGACTTTTTAAAATGACATATTGTGTTTCAGTATCAATTTTCAAGCTATTTAGCATCTCACGTTCATATTATGATGGCTTGGATGAGTAAGTTAGTCCATTAAATGAGTTTTTTGTCCCGAAATTATCCCCAAAAAAATGCAGCCAGGAATATTAATTAATTCACTTCTTTGATCACAAAAAGCCACAGTTGGGGTTTATTTCTTAACATTTATGCAATGTTCATTCGATATAATGAGGCAATTTATATAAATCACATTCAGTCTTGGTATGAATGATCCACAAATTTAACTCGTTTGAAATGTCATATTTTGATGAAAAGCATTGCAAATTTTTTTTTAAAAGGCTAAATTAAATTCAAATTACGCTAAAAGCAGGCAAAACATTCATAACAAACGATCTAATCAATTTACTGGGGCTACAAATTCACTTCTTTGATCACACTCTGCACACTATTTTTAGCCAATACATATCTAACACAGATACAATTATCGTGTAAATTAAACAATGATGTCTTACTATCAACACCTGCCTCTCTAAACATGATAAATGACTTACACAACTTTCTATGCCCGTGTCACCACGAAAATATGATTGTGATAAACCAAAAATTTTAAATGAAGATAACTCAAAATTTTCCCAGCAGAATTTTTCGGTTTTTGTGTTAAAATCTTCTCCTGACCCTGCTCTATAAGCGTGCACTTACGGTTTTCTTGCTGAATTGTTATAATCTTGAAATTTATTCAGGAGCGCTGTGTAGACGAAGTTGATAACACATCAGACCACCTTGTTGTTATCGTTGAACTCAATATTCAGTGTGAATACTTTAATACCAGGAATGCAGATAAAAAAAATAAACCTAAATGGTATAAAGCCACTGTACATGATATTAGTAGTTATAAAAAAGCTCTTCAATTAGAATTAAGTAAAATTGTATTTTCAGATGATGTTAAGTCATGTTAGAATATTGAATGCGATTGTCATTTTGCAGACATAGAAAAATTACACAATGATATCGTTAATGCCTGTTTGAATCCTAGCAAAACTGTACCAATTTCAGGTTCATCTAAAAATGTTTGTAAAAATGTAAAAGCTCATATAGCCGGATGGAATGATCATTGTGCAAAGAAAAAGGAAGCTGCATTGATGTGGCATTGGATATGGAAAGATTCAGGTAGACCTAGGTCTGGCTTAGTATGTGATATGAGGAAGAGAAGTAGATTACAATATCATTATGCTATAAGAAAATGTCAACAAGATAGTAATGTAGCCCACAGATGTCCCAGAAAATGGCTGAATGTATGATGAGTCCTAATGTTCAAGGTTACTGGAAGGAGGTTAGAAAAATTAAAGGTCAAGCTAAGAAGATAGCTGGTATGGTTGATAATGTTTCTGCTGATAAGAATATTTCTGAAGTCTTCGCAAGTAAATTTTCAGCCATATACAATTGTGTGGGGTATGATAGTTCTGCGATGAATGTTACTGGAAAGGTCAATCCTAATTTAAAACAGAAATGTGTTGATGTTATGGGTCATTCCATGTCAAATCAACCAATGGTCCCCACCTCACCATCTCTGATTTTGTTGAAACTACCACAAATTAAGAACACAGTATGGAAGGAATTCATGTGAAATTTCAAAGCTGTATATCAAAAATTGACGAAGTTGTGGCCAATTGAAGATCAAAAATGTGGCCCGAAAATCTGAAATTGTCCATTTCTAAAAATTTAATATCTCTTTTGTTTGTATATATAACAATCTGACATAGCCCATGTACCTACACATCACCCTATCGCAAATTTTAGTTCAAGAATTTTTAACCTGGATAATTTGCCACTCAGTCTTCCAGAATGTTTAAAATGTGCATGATTTATCACACCGAATTTAAGATTTCAATAATTTCTATCTCCTTCTAGTGACCTTCAAAATTTCAAATATTCTGCACATTTGTTCTTTTGGGTGATTATAATAAGTAAAAGTAAAATTGCTTCTCTGGGTATTGATGGCAGTGATTTATACCCCGAACAATTTCGAAAATATTAAAATTTACCATTTTTGTGAGAAAATATCACCATGTGGGATAGGTAGCACAAACTGCTGACACATTTCATAAGAAAGTGTACGAGAAGGGCTTTTGATTGATATGAGCCACGTTTTGTGTATATGAATTCTTCATTGTGAAATTTCACTTTGTACTTTGGTCATTTACACCTTTCCAACAGTACGTCCGAATTTCAAATGAAACAAAATCATGTAGGATGAGATATTTGAGGGAAAAAAAAATTGGCTGAAACTTATATTTCGACCAAGGTCTTTGATTTGATATCAAATCTTACCAGTGTATTTCCCTTTGTAACTGTTTACCAAAAGCATTCTTTGGGTGCATAATAATCTGGAAGGAAAAATTATGAAAATATCAAAAGCTCATGAGGGACAGGTGCTATGATTTTATCATTTAAACAAACATTAGGTCCTCACAAAAAGCAAACTTTTTTGTTAAGGGTTGCTTTTTTTTAAAATAAAAAACAGTCTTTTAGTGCATCCTTGTTAATTACTTGTGAAAGAGCAATTTTACCTAAGATAAAGATGGACAGCCAAAATTATTTTCAAACGTTATGCCTTGATCAAGGGCTTTGATCTATTACTAAATCATTGCTTTTCCTAAGACCAAAATGTGATCAGCCACAAAGGCCAATTTTGAGTAAGTGCATGGATGTGTGACTAATTTGCATTTGCATTCAAAATATGAAATTTTTGTTAGCCACATGGAGGATGCACTAACCAATGCTATTAGCTAGGAAAAGCACTGCTAAATTTAATTGGAAACTTCATGGTTTTGTATTTTATGCTTTTGACATTTATGGCCATTATTGTCTATGTCACACTGATAACTCACTGGATTTGACAACCATAGAATGTAATACACTTGTCGTATTTGGTTCTAAATTAAAGTTCATATTATGGACAAAGTATGTATCAAGCTATTTTCATTATATCACTTGTCCCACATGGCATTAGCTGATTTTAAAATTTGTGCATTTTTTCCATTACTTTGTAATGTTATGATGCAAGATAATTGTGCTTAAATGTACTAACTTGGAATATTTGGTATTAGGTTAAAATCCTAAGTCAAGGCAAAATCATATAAACATATGAATCAAAAGCCCTTTGCATATATTTTCACGTGATAAGCATGTTTTTTTGCACTGACCTATCCCACATTGTGATTTTACACTCCGAACATTGGCAAATTTGACTTTTTTTAAATTTGAGCTTCATCTGTATAACAGCAAACATCAGCCAGTGATATGAAATTAACATTACCCTTTCTTCTCACCCCAAAGAACAAATTTGTAAAATTGTAGTGGAATTAAACGTTTACTCACAACATAATTTTGACTCAAAGAGCTTTCAGAGACCATCCAGTCTCCTTCCTCAGTTCTAAGTGTGGATGTTGTTGTCACATGACGAGGTGTTGTATTTGTCACATGGCAAGGTGTTGTTGTTGTCACATGATGAGGTGTCACATGACATAAGGAGCTCCCGGTATATTACCGGGAGGGTGTGCCTTCCCCGGTCCCGGTTGAGGGCAGGTTCTTCCTCCGAGATATGGATAGCCTCTGCCACTCCTCTTCGGAACCAGTTACTCTCCTGGTGTAATATGGAGACATTTTGTTCCGAGAATGAATGTCTACGTTCCAGACAATGCTGCCCTACTGGAGACGAGCTTCGATGGTGTTCCGTTATCCTCTTTTTGAGTCTTCTCTCGGTCTCTCCAACATAACAAGCATCACAGTCTTCGCATTTGATGTGGTAGACGATGCCGGCTTTTTCTTCCTTGGGGATCTTGTCCTTGGGGTGAACTAGTCTGCTTCTGATGGTGTTGAACAGTTTTAGATGTACAGCCACGCCAGCTTTCCTCATCACCCTAGCCAAAGCTTCTGTCACAGGACAGGCATAAGGAAGGGTGATACTCCCTTTAGATTTAGTTTGGGATTCTGAGTTGGTCCTTTGTGTTGCTTTGCCTCTTGTGGCCGTGGCCCAGGCAGATTTAGTGTAGCCAGATATACTAAGGACCTTTTGAAGATGGTGTATTTCCTCTAACTTGTTTTCCTCAGTCGAGCAGATGGTCTTGCATCGATGGTGGAGGGTCAGAATAACTCCAAGCTTATGTTGTAAGGGTTGGTTGCTGTCAAACTGGAGGTATTGGTCTGTGTGGGTGGGCTTTCTGTAGACTGAGAAGGACAGGTGGCCTGTGTTGTTTCTTCTGATTTTTGTATCTAGCATGGCGATGTTCCCTTCCATCTCTTCCGCTCTGGTAAATTTGATGGAGGGATGAATACTGTTGATATGATCCGTGAATTCATCCAACAAGGAATCACATAACGCAACGATGGTGTCATCAACATAACGTTTCCATATCGTGATTTCGAACTTGAACGTCTCTATGGCTCTGACTTCAAACCACTCCATGAATAGATTGGCAACAATAGGGCTGACCGGGGAACCCATGGCTGCACCTTCTATTTGAGAATAAATCACATTGTCATATTGAAAATAGGTGGTTTTTAAACAGATGGACAGGAGGTCCCTGACTTGTGCTGGTGACAAAGAGGTGCGTTGTTGAAGTGTGGAGTCTTTTACAAGCAAGTCATATATCACCTCCAGGCTCTTGTCAACCGGGACAGATGTGAACAGGGCTGTAAAATATTTTTAATTTCGGAAGTTTTTTGGCCGAGTGAGAAATTATTGAAATTTGAGTTTTGGTGTGATAAACCTTCCGAATTTGAAAATATGTGGAAGGTCATCAAATATTTTTTTCAGCAATTATCTTTCAGCCACTTTATTTGTTGAGATATCAAGGATTCATTAAAAAATATTTTAGGGCATTATCTTGAGTACTCAATAAATGACAGCAATTTCTAGAAGGGACAATTTTCAATTTTCGACTCAAGTTTTCAAAACTTAATCGGTCAGTGCTTTCTCAAATGTGCAGTTACAGAACTGAAATTTTGTGCACATTCAATCCATATATAGTTCTTCTAATGTGGGCAGATTCATGAAAATTTGAGATGGTTAGGGGGGGTACTTTTCAAATTTTGGTTGATTTGACGTGGAATGACCCTTATAGCTTATTTTCAAAAGAAAACAAAATCATGTGGGATGAGACATTTGAGTGAAAAAATTGGCTGAAACTTAAGGGAATGACCCTTATAGTTGATTTGAGCAAGGAGAACTGTCAGTGGCTATTAAAAATATTTCTTCAGGCAAGTCTGATGGGAATGCTGATGTATATTCGGATCACATTGTACACGGTAAAGAATGTTTGCTGCCATATCTTATTCTTGTATTTAACAGTATGATTATTCATGGCTTTAGTCCAAGTCAAATGAATGTCGGAACTATGATTCCTATACTGAAAGGAAAAAGACCTAATATATCTTTGTCGGAAAACTTTAGAGGTATATGTTTACTGAGCATGTTTTGTAAATTATTAGATCTAGTGATAGGAATCGGTTTGAATTTTTGGAATTGATAATTGGTAGCTCTTTCGATTCAATTTAATCAATTTAGAATCGATTTTACAAGAAATTGAAATATGAAAAAAAAAATTGATCAACAGTAATAAAGATTAACCTTTTTTGTAAGGAGTTTAACTGCTGAAAAGAAGTAAAGTGAAATTAATAACATGATTCAACTTGAATAGAATAAGAATGAAACAGTGTTTGAACTTTTTATTTGTGACATGAAAGAATATTGAACGGTCAGAGAGGACAGGGAGAACAAAGACCTTGGACAAAGCAAAGTCCTATTTCTTGACCTCCCTGAGGTATAAACTTTATATAGGCCTAACTATAATCTGTTTCCTCTGAGTTGAGAGCGGCACTTCAAACAATTCCTAAACTGCAGATGTCAACAGCATTCATAAACCATGAAGTGTTTATCACTCTAGAAACCACAGAGGTCCTGGTGACACTGCAAGTTCTTTCTGTGGCAAAGGTATTCAAGAAAGGGGGCATAAACAAGTCCTATGCCTCTACTGAACCTCCCTAAAAAATTTAACAGCTATGCCCCTGGAAACTAATAGAGCAGGACCAGGGTTGATGCTTCATGAGAAACAGCACAAGACAGAGCAATTTGTGGTGTCAAAAATGTCACCAAATGTGGAATAGGATCTGGTTGTTTGGAATTCACCGCTCTCAACTCAGGGGAAACAGACTATGTCTAACTGACTTAGACATCATATGCTTCTTCTATTACTTGTTTTAACTTATAATTTTAGCACAAAATAAACAATAATCTGATTTTTGTTTGTTTGCTGTTGTAAACAGTGTTAATCCTTAGCAGGGCTATAACATGCAATATTGTCAGTTAGATACCGGTTTTTCTAATGGTATAAGTATCTTGGTGATGTCTAAAGTCAGGTAGTGTTAGTAACGTCACTTGGTGGCATCATGGCATCATGTTGTGGTGGTTGCCAGGACATCACGAAAGATGTCATGTGATGCTAACAGTTAGATGGAAGATTTAAGATGGAATTGATATGATATGAACATTTGTTATGGATCACATTACCAATAAAAAGGAGCTTTTATATATTCACACAAAGTCTTCTTGATGAATTCATAACAAAATTGGGGGCTCGTCTGGGATTAAAAGAAGACGTTCTACACCATGTAATACAGATGTAATGATCAGTTAAAGAAATTATTTTCACAAACAAAGTCTTCATGGGTCTGAAAATGCAGTTAAAATTACCAATGGAATGGAAATAGCTAAGTTCTTTCGAAGAATGGCTGACCATGTTGACTTTATCTGCAATTATTATCAAAAGGAAACAATCATCAAAGATGCCCACAGGAGGGTATATTGTCTTTCTTTCTTTGACAATGAAAATTTTGAGAAAGTTTGCAAAGCGTTACACAGGAAGAGAAGAGTAACGAATGCTTACATACAGAAAATTGGCTTCAGTGGAACAAGTTGTCCATACATACACTGCAGTTTCACGCGTTATTAGGACAGACGATGTTCAAGATGTTGCCATATATTTATATTTACTCTCAAAATTACATTGTTTGATTTGACTTTCATTCTTTTTTTAATCTTATTCCATTTTTGCTTTTTTTTATTCATTTTGTTAATATTGTTAAGATCAAATTTTGTTTCAAAATTTTCTTAACAGAGGGGCATGTTAGTAACATTTCTGTTAATTTATGTCATTGCCCATTTGTCAGTGAATGTGAAAAAATTCACTATCTTATAATGATGTCTCCCTCATTGTTTGTAAATTTTGTTTATTCTTATAAATACATTTCAAGGATTATGTTATGTTTGCTTGGTGCATTTGTGTAACTTTATGACTGGTTTATGGAGCAATGTAGTTGTCATGTACCTGGTGTATTGTACCATTGTACGTTGTGATGTCTTTTTGTGAACTTACTTTTTAATCCATGTGCTTAATTGCAGTAGGATATATATTTTTTTTTTTTTTTTACTATTAAGACTCAAGACTCAAGAATCAAGATATTTTATTTCTTTCTGAAACGTTATGTTACAGTAAAGAGGGAGGACATCTCTAAGACAAGTAATTATCGCTGGCGAGATGCCCCCCCTAAAAAAAAATTAAAAGATCATATCATCATCTCAGAGAGATCCATTAAAGAAATAAAATAAACAATAGCATGCAGAAAATCAAAGCAACAATGGTACAATGAGTGCATATTAGGTGAAGAACCAAATATATACTATATATTATATAATATGATGAGAACAAAAGTATGAGGACATACGAATAAGAGGAATATTTCAGAAAAGGTAATTGCACATTTGGAGGAGTATGTAAGTCCAAAGAATCTGAGAACATTTCATAAAATTTGATGAGAATCACATGTCAACAGATTCTGAACTTATTTTTAATATCCTTGTAGAATTTGCAATGCGTAACTTGCACTTTAAGAAGCAGCTTAGAGACCGAAATTCCTTTGTAACATGGTATTAACTAGGTATTCAAACATATATAGCATAATGGGATATTACACAAGTTTTCATAGTTCAGAATAATTTGTAATTTGATGTATTTTGCAAAACCCTGTAAACTGTGAGTATGTATCTTATCTTTGTAATTCATTGGAGCATTATTTATGATAGCAGGTAATCTAAAACGAATACTATTTTTGACAAAATCATGCTTCTGCTGGGGTATTCGGAAAGCATATGCATGCCTGGTGTTGTAATTATGCATGTCAACGTTTCTAGTGAAGACAGAAGTTAGGAATATTTTCGGCAACATTCGATTTTCAAGCCTATATACGAATTTATACTCATTCAATTGCAGAATATCAGTAACTTTCAATAATCTAAGAGACTTGAAAATAGGTTCCGTGTGGGCATTAAATTTTGCATTCATTACAATTCTGACAGAACGTTTTTGTACTTTCCCAAGTCTCTCAGCATGGCTTCCCCAGACAAGTATTCCATAATTCAAATATGGTAGAACCAACGAGTTATACAGTAATAACAAGATATTCTGAGGAAGAAAATTCTTAAGTTTATTCATTATTCCATTAGTCTTTGCAATTTTCTTGGCTATATGATTTGTATGAGGTTTCCAATTGAGACTTGAGTCAAAAATAATGCCTAAATAATTAAACTCTGCCACAAATTCTATTTGTTTATTCTCTATGTTCAGAATAGGTGTTCTAATTTTTCTGTGTTTCATGTGAAATATCATTGCTTTGGTTTTGCTCGTATTCAAGGATAACTTATTTAACTTAAACCAGGTGTTAATTTTTTCTAATTCTTCATTAATTGCACTATCCAAAGAATGCCCACTAACGTCAAAAGCTTCCAGCGAAGTGTATAATGCGGTATCATCTGCATAAACTACCGGTTTAAACTGGTCACAAGTATATACAAGATCGTACAGATATATGATAAATAGCAAAGGTCCAAGAATAGACCCTTGCGGAACCCCAGTATCTATTGATGATAGATCAGATGATGTCTCGTCATATAGAACCAGCTGTTTTCTATTACTAAGATAGGATGTAAATAAATCAAGTGCATTTGTTTTAATACCATAATATTGTAATTTTTTCAGCAAGATACTGTGGTCCAGTGTATCAAAAGCCTTTGAGAGGTCAAGAAATATGCTGATTGGAACTTTTTTATTATCCATTGCGCAAACAATTCTGTCAATCAGATCCATTGCTGCTAGTTCGGTAGAGTGATTTTTTCTAAATCCGTATTGATTTTGGTAAAAGAGTTCATTGTCAATAAAGTATTGGTATAGCTGATTATGAATTATCCTCTCAAAGACTTTCGATACACTGGGTAGCAAGGATACAGGACGGTAGTTCCCAAAAAGAAAATTTTCCCCTTTTTTATAAATAGGGAGAACCTTAGCAACTTTCATTCCATCAGGGAATATACCAGCGTTTATACATTGGTTTATAATATGGATCAAAGGTTTAACAATTTCATATTTAATATGTTTCAGCAGATTGTTTGACAAATTATCAACTCCACTACTTGACTTGCTTTTTAAATTGTCAATGACTTTGAGTACATACTTTTCAGATACAGTTTTGAGTTCCAAAGTGGAAGTGATTTCCTTAGTGAGGGTGTCTCTGTAGGATTTGTTAATAGGTTGCGTAATATCATTAGCCAATGAGGGTCCTATACCAGTAAAATATTTATTAAACTCATTTGCTATCGTTTGCGAATCAGAACAAGGCAAGTCATTCACGATAAAATGCTTTGGAGCATTATTTTCTTCAGTATTACTAACAATATCTTTTATAGTTCTCCATGTGCTTTTTATATCACTTTGGTATTTAGCAAAGCACGATGAGTAATAACTCTTTTTAGCTTCTCTAATACTTCTCTTCAAAATTCTATTATATGTTTGAAGATTCACCTTTAATGTGTTATAAAGTTCATAAGATTGCGGAGTTTGTCTCAGTCTTCTATATAAATTATCTCTAAATTTGATTGACTTAATAATACCTTGAGAAATCCATTTTGATTTCTTATGCTTGTGTTTGCAGTACCTGACTAATTTCATTGGTAGATTTTTTTCTAAAGAGGATTTCAATAAATTTTGTAATAAGGTATAATTCATGTTTGGATTTTTAGAATTAAATTTTTTTCAGAATTAAATTTGTCTCAAGTACAAGTAACCGCGACCTCCTGTTTGAACTGATCTTTCATGTGAGAAGTAGACTTTCGTATCTTTACATATTTTTGCTTTGGCTTATTAAATTTTAAGCAATCCACACACATAAAGTAGGGCTGATGGTCAGATATATATTGTAACAGGATTCCTGCAGTGAAGTCTGACAAACTGTTCAGGTTTTGTAATTTAACAAAAAAATTGTCAATAAGTGTTTTACTCTCTTGTGTAACTCTGGTTGGCAAGGTGATTCTGGGAATGAGACCACTACTTACTAGCATGTTGAAAAAATCATTTACCTGCGACTTCTCGTTTATTTTCAGTAAATCTATATTAAAATCCCCCATCAGAACTACTTGATTTGCGTTTTGAAGATTTGATATGGTCTGTTCCATTTTTTCTGTAAATAATGTATAGCTTTCGGCATTTGGTCTTGGAGGTCTATAGATATTACCCATAATCACCTTACTGCTTTTTTTAAATAATTAGAATATATAAGCACTTCAAGAAATAAACTGTCACATATGTTGCCATCTACAGTAATAGGCAGGACTTTATACTCGATGTTATTCTTTAAATAGAAACCTACACCCCCATGTTGGCTTGCCATTTTAGGTTTGTACACAAAATTATAACCGTCTAGTTGCAAAGTAGATGGATCATGTTCAGAAGCTAGCCAAGTTTCTTGAACAGCAATGACTGAAAATTCGCAATGTGATTCTCCAAAATAATTCATGTACACTTGAATTTGGTCAATTTTCGCATTTAACGATTGGCAATTCAAACTTAAGATAGTAAACTCATCCTTTTTCTGATTTAGCAGACTAACAGCCTCATCACTACTATAGTAAGGAGAATGAGTAAAAACGTTAGGCATTTCATTTATGTCCTCATCATCCTCATCATATTGAGTGTTCACTATATCAAGTAAAGAATGCATATTTTGTCAATAAAGCAACAATTTTAGCAGATCCCATTAATTGAAGTGACAATCTGTATAACCCAAATGCACACATTCTTATCATACAGTAACATGAATTATGATGAAACAATGCAAAGAGAAGGATCTCACTGAGACAAGGAAAACAAATACCAAGAAGTCTATCAATTAAGGCAAGTAGATGCAGAAAAGGGTACATAATGAATCTGTTCATCATGTCCAGATTATTAAAAAATAAATACAAATTTTTCACAAGCATTCACAAGTGGAGTTGACAATGCTCCAATCCCCATGATATACACATTAAGTTAGGTTGGTTCAGTCATACAAAATAAATAAACTAATCAAGAAATTCAAATTGACAAACTAAAGCAATGACCAAAAGAAAACATCAAAGTATACCAGTAAAGTGCAACAGATGCACTGGTAAACACCTTCATATTGCAATTATGTTAAGCAAATGATTGTATATATATTATACCCAAACACAATCCCAAGAGATATATACAATTTCCCAAAACCAGAAATCCTCATTTTTGTAAGTTAGCATGCACATAACTCCATCATTCCGTAAAGATATTTTTAACATAATAAACATATATCACATCAAAATCAAGAAATCATTAAATATGTCATTCATTGCGGACAAATTTGTGGCCACATCAGTGGCATTTCATCATCCATGATGATAAAATAAACAATGATAAAATAAACAATGATAAAATAAACAATTAAAAAATTAAATGACATTATTGTGATAACATTATATGACATGTACCTGGTGTATTGTACCATTGTACCATTGTAGTTGTCATGTACCTGGTGTATAATAAATAAATAATAACAGTATAGATTTGTATAGCGCTAGTTTCAATTGAATTGCTCACCAGCGCTGTGAGAAAATACTATTATCTGATATCGTAGCTGATTTTGAAGAGATGGGTCTTTAGATTTCTTTTGAAGCTTAGTAGAGACTTTGAATTCCTGACAAAGTCTGGCAGATTATTCCAGAGAGTCGGGGCACTACGAGAGAACCCACGATCCTCTATAGCTTTGTTATTTATTCTTTTTGGGACTGACAGCAAGTTTTTGTTGTTGCTTCTCACTTCGCGTAACTGCGGTTCCTTAGTCTGTACCCTTGTACGTTGTGATGTCTTTTTTTGATGTCTTTTTGTGAACTTACTTTTTAATCCATGGGCTTAATTGCGGTAGGATATATATATATTTTTTGTATTGTTTACTATTTAATGACATTATTGCGATAACATTATATGACATGTACTTGGTGTATTGTACCATTGTACCATTGTAGTTGTCATGTTGTGATGTCTTTTTGTGAACTTACTTTTTAATCCATGTGCTTAATTGCAGTAGGATATATATATATTTTTTGTATTGTTTACTATTTAATGACATTATTGCGATAACATTATATGACATGTACTTGGTGTATTGTACCATTGTACCATTGTAGTTGTCATGTTGTGATGTCTTTTTGTGAACTTACTTTTTATTCCATGTGCTTAATTGCAGTAGGATATATATATATATTTTTTGTATTGTTTACTATTTAATGACATTATTGTGATAACATTATATGACATTGTTTACTTACCTTTTGTTGACAAATGACATGTTATTCTACTAATTTCTGTGAAATTTTGTATCAAAATTTTTCTTAAAGGCGGGGGTTGTTAGTAACGTCACTAGGTGGCATCATGGCAGCGTCATGTTGTGGTGGTGGCCAGGACATCACGAAAGATGTCATGTGACGCTAACAGTTAGATGGAAGATTTAAGATGGAATTGATATGAAATGAACATTTGTTATGGATCACATTACCATTAAAAAGGAGCTTTTATATATTCACACAAAGTCTTCTTGATGAATTCATAACAGATACAAACATGTTCTTATTGCAGGAGACCTTAACTTAGATATTTTAAAAGATAGGAAAAATAATCATATAACAACAACTTTGAAACCCTTTTAACACCCAGCTTTATCCCCAAAATAACTCTACCAACTAGGTTAACAGATCAAAATGGAACATTGATTGATGATTTTTTATACAAAATATCAGATGATTTTTCTAATACTACACAGGGCATATTGATTCAAAGTATTTCTGATCATCTACCTTATTTTATTACATTCGATTTTCAACTAAATGAACTGCTAAATTCATAAAATCTCAGAATGACTATGCTCAGTCAGCAGCAAACTTTAAATAGTATTTTCAGAATTCGGTACTTCGTAAAAATTTTGATAATAATGTATTACTTGATCCTAATACCAGCTATATTAAATTAAATAACATTATTACAGAGGGTATGAAAAATGTTTTCCTGTTAAACTGTTCATTTTAATAAATATAAACATAAATATGTCAGTGGATTTCTCAAGGCATTCTTATATCTATTAAATATAGAGACTAATTGTACCAAAGACTGAAGTCAACTCAGATAAGTGAACCTAACTACATTTGACATAAGAGAAATTTCCAGACTTATAATAGAATCTTAAAAGTGCAGTATAACTATTGAATTACAATAAATGGAATATTGAATAGATCAACTGATAATAATACTTCGTGATAAATGATCAAAAAGTCTTTGATAAACCGACTATTGCAGATAAGTTTAATCAGTTCTTTGTCAATGTTGGACCAAAGTTGGAAGAGAAGATAACTTTGCCGAATAATTTCGATTTGAAATCTTATCTTAAGGAGCCTCTCACTGAAACTTTACAATAAGCCCTGTGACGCCTGAACAGGTCATCAAAGTAATTAATGACTTAAAATCGAAAACTAGTTGTGGTCATGATGGCATCTCCAACAAATTATTAAAAGATATAAAACACTAACTAGTTACACCTCTTTCTGTATTCATTAATCATTCAATTATGAAAGGAATATTTCCAGATCTTCTCAAATTAGCTAAAGTTATCCCCCTTCATAAAAAAGATAATATACACTTATTTGATAACTATAGACCAGTTTCAGTTCTTTCAAGTGTTTCAAAAGTTTTTGAAAAAGTCCTGTATGACCAGGTTTACCATTATTTTTGTGAAAATAAATTATTTTATCAAAGCTAATATGGATTCAGGACAAAACATTCCACCGAGTTTGCTGCCATAGAATTTGTAGATAAAGTAGTGAAAGAAATGGATGAAGGCCAACTTCCCCTCAGTATATATCCGATTATCTATGCCGATGACACTACCCTAATGGCAACTCTAAATGTATTTAATCATTCTTCTGAAATCATTAATTCAGAACTGATGAATATTGTCGACTGGTTCAAATTAAATCGATTGTCGTTAAATTGTGATAAAACAAGAGCGATGGTATTTCACCCACCACAGAAAAGAATTACGAGGCCATTTCAAAAAATAAATGATCAAATTATAAATAATGAAGATAACATTGATTTCTTGGGGGTAATGGTTAACAAAAGTCTCAATTGGACAACTCATGTATCAAAGATCTCAAAGAAAATATCTAGGACCATAGGAGTAATATGTAAATTGAAACATGTAGTCCCTCAAAACATACTACTAACAATTTACAATTCATTGATTACACCATATTTTAACTATGGAATACTAGCATGGGGCTCTAAAGTAAGTAAACTTCTTAAATTACAAAAAAAAGCCATACGAATAATAGCGAACGCAGCCTATAATTCCCATACTGATCCGTTGTTTAAGGAACTGAATTTACTAAAGGTAACGGATGTTTGCTTACTACAGGAATATAAAGTTTGTTACAAATACCTGAATGGGACTTTACCAACATATTTTATGAATGATTTTATTAATGTTCAATACAGTGTTCACTCCTATAATACAAGAGGTGCAAATGATTTTCAATTTCCAAGTATAAGACATTCTTTTGCTAAACAAGATTTACGATATAGAATACCTCTGATTTATAATAAATGTCCCAATTCAATTAAAGAAAAAGTCTTAACCCATAGTTACCACGGATATTCAAAATGTATAAAATTTTATTTCATAAGGGAAAAATACAACACTGTTTGTAATAATCACCTGTGTTTTGTCTGTAATAGACAACTGCGAGGCTAATTTTGCATTTTCTATTTTGTTTATTGGTTTTCTCCTACAGCTTACCTCAACAGCATTAAATAAAAAATAAAAAATAAACATTCTGTTTGGAGGAAACTCGCCATGGCTTCTTTTTCATTCACATTCTCATCCTTCATTCTCATTGCTCATTGTTGCATTTTTCTTTTTTCTTTTCTTTTTTTTTTCTCATCTCCATCATAAGTTGCTTCCTGGCAGCGACTCACCAGTCTTCAGGAAGCTCCTTCACATGGTCATCAGTTTAATTTTGTGCTATGTTAATTTGTTTTATTGGTATTGTTTGATTTGACATTCTCCTTTCTATTGTGTATATGTTAAGCATTCACTATTATTGTATTACTTTTCTCATCTTTCATTTAAATATTTATTTCTATTATAACTTTTTTTTTTTTTTACTGTTTGATCATGTGAAAATAAAGAGTTCTGAGTTCTGAGTTCTGAGTTCTGAGTATATTTTTAGATTAATCCAAAACATTTGACACAACAAACCATGACTTTCTAATATATAAACTGAAATATTATAGTATCAAAACAAAGCTCTAGAACTCCTAACTAGTTATTTGACTAAAAGACACCAGTATGTCAAAATTGTCATTATAAAATCTGAACCATCATTAATCACAACTGATGTCAAGGGACAATTTTGGGACCCCTTTTGTTTCTGAGTTATTTGAATGATAAGTCAAAAGTAAGTGACTCATTTTACCCTGTTATGTATGCTGATATTCTACTTTCACAACAACATTAAATAAATTTGACAGTACATCTTTCAACATCTAAGAAAACATAAATAATGAATTAACAAAATTTAGCACGTGGCTGAAAGTCAACTAATAAACCTTGAACTGTAATAAAAATAAAGCTATTTCAGTCTTTACAAAAACGGGTATTCTATCCAGGAAGTTATGATTAATGCTTCTACAATTGAGTATGTAAATTCCTTTAATTTTCCAGGCACCCATAATTTAAATTGGACATCCAACATTGACCACACTTCTAGGAAAATAGCAAAAGTTGTAGGCATATTAAACAGACTGAAACATTTCCTCCCTAGATATATCCTATTAATGATCTATAACTCTTTGATTGTTGCTCTATTATGGGAAACTGTTTCTAATCGGCTGTTCATTTTACAAAAGAAAGCCATTCAGGCTGTCACATTAAGTAAGTATAATGCCCACACTGATCCGCTATTTAAAGAACTAGGTTTGTTAAAGTTAAAAGATACAATATGTATATATGCACTGAAAGGTTTTAAATTTTGCTTCAGGCTGGAGAACGGAATGTTACCTGATTACTTTCACTCTCAGGTTTTTCCAGAAAAGACCATCTTCTCATGATTAATCTCTGAGAGAATCGGATCTATGTACATTATCTAGAATAAAACGAATTTGCCATACAAGCCATTTCTTATAAAATTCCATACGTTTTTAACAACATGAATCCTAACTTCAAAAACAAAACATATTCTCATAGTCTAGTTGGCTTCAAGCTTTTTAAACAAGTCCGTCATTCAATCAAATACTACATCATGTACACTTCAAAATTGCTACATTTACAGTAGAATATAATTTACTTAAAAGTAGGCTACCCTTAAATTCTCTGTTATATTATCTATTCAATAGATCAATCATCAAAAATTAACCTTTCAAGTTTTTAAGAAAACTATGTTATTCAACAATCACTGTTTATTAGCTTGCATGTGCGGACGCTCCTCTGTTCTTTCCTTTTGATTTTCATTGGGGGTCACCTGACAATGAAAATAATACTTTCCTAAGGTGGACTCCAAAACAGAGCAGGAAAAATAATATTACAAGTTCCATATGATACATGTACCCATGATGTTCTTAGCACACTCAAATGGGTTTATTTGTCTGAGAGAGTGTTTTATCACAGATGTGTTTTTATGCATAAATGCATTAATAGACCCTCTCCACTGTATATATCCAGGATGTTCTCATTTTCTAGTCATGGCCATAACACACGAAGATCTCACAGAAAAGACTTGCTGATGCCCAAATGCAGAACTACCACTGGCCAAAGGGCATTCATCTACCAAGGGGTGAAAGCATGGAATGGACTTAGCATGGCCGTCAGAAATTCTACCTCAGTACATGTTTTTAACAAGAAATTCTTTTTAAAAAAGAATTGTAGGGACCTAGTATTAAATATGAGGTTCTTCGAACACATATCTGTAATATTCTATTGATTTCTTATGTATGTGCTGTTACGTCTACCTCCAATGTACCATTCATGTAACTGTGATTTAACAAACCTACCTGTTACCTCATGATTAGGCATGCCTAAATACAAGTGTTGGAATCACAGATACCAAACCAGGCAATGAGCCTTTGACATTATCTATCATGAACATGAAATTTCTATTTCTATAACAATTAATTCTGACTTGCATATTTGGATTGTTACCCTTTCCATGAGCGTATGAACATTAGAGCAGAACTTTGTGAGAAGTTGAATATTTGAGTATTGTGACACTTACTCATAAATACTCCATTAGAACGTGTCCACAACTCAGTAAGAACGCTGTCCACTACTCAATAAGAACGCTGTCCACAACTCAATAAGAACGGGTACCCTCAAGTAGAACACCACTGCAGTACACATAAATTGATGACACATAGTACTTGGCTGATTATTTTTGTCCCAATAGTAAGGGACCTTCCATGTCAATTACTTCCTAATTTGGAGTATGCAACACAGATCTGAGATGGTCCCTACAAAAATTGGCTAAAGCATGAGATTTTATCCAATAGAGGTCCTTATTGATCATTTTTATCTATATATATGTTAGGCTACTCAAGAAAGAAGGATGCTTTGCATGAGTTCCAAATAAAGTTCTTTAATGGTCCAATAAAATTCCAAGTACAATATTCCAATTCTTATGTAAAGATGATCAGAAGAATATCTCTGATGAGTAGATGTGCATTCTACAAGAAATACAAAAATAGTTTCTCTTAGCACAATAAGACCCATGTATAATAATAAATCAATAAAATAAATAAAGTACTAAAGTTGTGAACAAATGTCTTAAGTTTACAAGAACTAAATTCTGAATAAAGTATACTAAGTTCACAAATTATTTACATGAGCAAATGCTCCACTCAAATGATTTATGAATAAACACAAGTCACATCAGTGAATTAAATCATTACAATTGAAACCACAAAGTAAATTATAATATCTATCTATCTATATTTTTCATGAATGTACAAAGTAATTAAAATAACACTCACCCTGGACAAGGTATGCTAGCTATCACAAGATGTTATCTCAATGACTTTCATGCAGTGAATGGCTCTATACAATTTCTCTGTACAATTGAGATTTCCCACCTTCACAGCTCAGTGCTCAGCACCAGCTCCCTCTGTGAATTCAATACACACAAGACATGTGGCACCCCTAGTGTATTTGGAGGCCTACTAGCATGATTCAACATGATCAAACAAACACAATGATCAAAGGGTAACATACACCCCCTAGTTTACAAAATGTTGACCTCAACATTTGATACTACAAACATGTACAATGCAAAAACCATAATAACCTCTTTTTTTGTTTCCATGTATATAAATAAAATTCTCACACAGTGAGATACCAAAATAAATTTTTTTAGATCTGAACATAAAATTTTACAACCGTCATACAGTAAATTGACAAAAAATTGATAAATGTATAAATCTTTTTTTTTTGTTTCGTCTAAAACATGATAAAAATGAACTTTACACATAATACACTGCATGAGTGATATAATCACCACTCCTGTACCAAGCTGGAGGTCTTCTGTTTCTAACAGGTCTGGCATCATTAACTTCAGGAGTTCTAGCATTGCCAGGAATGTCTACATTTGCTTCAGCAGCCTCCAGTCCATCATTTTCAACAATTTCTTGCTGAGCATTAACAGTTTCTTCAACCTGATCACTTGGATCATCTTGTACAGTTTGTCTTGTTCTGACAACTACAGAGTTTTCTGACTCAGTCTCTGATTCACTTTCAGATTCATCACACTCATTTACAGTTACATTTTGTACATCATCATTTTTTAACACATTTCTTTTCCTCTCTTCACCTTGTCCATTTACATTACAGTCCCATTCTTGACCAATATGGTTAATTGGCAACAACAAGTTTCTGTGTAACCTTCGTACTCTTCCCTTTCTATCCTCTCTTTTCACTTCAAACACAGGCAATTCACTGTTCGGCTGACCAGTTACAACATGGATTTCATCTTCCCATTTGTTATCAATTTTGTGTCTACCTTGAGCGAAATACGACTTTCTGACAAGTACGCGATCACCAACACTGATCTCTGCTCCTCTCACCTTACAATCATACCGTTGCTTTGAAGCATTTTGTACACTTTCAACTTGCTTTCTGGCACAATCATAAGCATTTTCAAGGCGTTCTTTCAACTCATTTACATAATCTGAATATGACACCTCATTGCTGTCTTTGCACAAACCAAATGCTAAATCAACTGGCAATCTTGGATTTCGACCGAACATGAGAAAAAATGGAGAATAACCAGTGCTGTCATTTTTTGTACAATTGTATGAATGAACTAAACTTGCGACATGGTCTTTCCATCGACTTTTCTGTTCACCACTCAAAGTACCCAACATGTTTAACAAAGTTCTGTTGAATCTTTCACATTGGCCATTGCCCATTGCATGATAAGGAGTAGTTCTACTCTTTTTGATGTTCAACAGATTGCACATTTCTCTAATCAAACTGCATTCAAAACTCTTGCCCTGATCAGAATGAATTTTGGCAGGAATACCATAGTGGTTTACAATGCTATCAATCAACACTTTGGCAGTTGTTTTTGCAGATTCATTTTTGGTTGGGACAGCTGTTGCATACCTCGAAAAATGATCAGTTATGACTAAGATATGCTCAAAACCACCGACAGACCTCTCAACCTTAAGAAAATCAATGCAAATCAATTCCATTGGATAAGTGGACGAAATGTGATGCATAGGAGCTCTGTCTGCTACAGATTTTCTTTTCACACACTGCTCACAAGTTTTGACCCACTTTTCAACATGACTTTGCATCTTCGGCCAATAGAATCTCTCTCTGAACATTTCAACAGTACGCTCACATCCAAAATGACCACTTTTGCAATGCAACAACTGAAAAGCCATCTTCCTGTACATTTCAGGCAGAACCAACTGATATTCAACATTATCACCAAGTTTTCTACGACGATACAGAATTTCATCTCTCATCTCCAAATGGGATCTCTCACGCCACAACCATTTAGACTCCATAGGACATTCATCACTGAGACTCCTACTTCTTTGCAAAAGCGCTTCAACGACACAACTGATTCCTGCATCTTTCCTTTGAGCATCCCTCATGTCCTCATCCGACACCATCTGAATGACGCCAGACTGCTCATCAGGAAAAGTAGCACCACTAACCGCAACACAACCAACAAGACAACTCATGGAAACAGCTTTAAACAGAGCTTGCACTGTATCTTTGTCAATCAATTTGCTTTCTCTGGTGTACATGCGTGACAAACTATCAGCGACAACATTGGACTTTCCTGGACGATATCTAATTTCAAAATCATACATGGACAATTCCGAGACCCATCTGTGCCCTGTGGCATCAAGCTTAGCTGTAGTGAGCAAAAATGTTAACGGATTGTTATCACTTTCTACAACGAATCTGCCACCTAGCAAATAATCTCTGAACTTGTCACATATCGCCCATTTGAGTGCTAACATCTCTAACTTGTGGGCCGGATATTTTCTTTCTGCCTGCGTTACGGTTCTGCTGGCATAAGCTATTATCCGCTTCTTATCACCTTGGAACTGATAAAGAATCGCACCTAGCCCATGAGTACTAGCATCAGTCTGAAGCAAAAATGGTTCGTTATAGTCCGCAAAAGCTAACACTGGAGCCTCAGTCAAAACTCTAATCAAGGTTCTGAAAGCATTTTCGTGACATTGCTCCCAAACAAAAGGTTTGACTCCACCTACCCTAGATTTTGCCTTTCTCCTGTCCTTCTTACGAAGAGGTTCACCTTTCAACAACTCATTCAAAGGTTCAGCAATTCGGGCATAATCTCGCACAAATTTCCTTAGATACCCAGTGAAACCGAGGAATCTACGCAACTCGTCCCTGTTTCTAGGAACCGGCCACTTTCTGACCGCAGCAACCTTGCTATCTGATGCAGAGATACCTTCCTCAGAAATGATGTGACCAAGATACTCGACCCTCTTTTGCAGCAAACAACACTTTTCTGGCTTCAACTTAAGACCTGCCTCAGCTAATTTCTGGAAGATGATATCAAGTCTCTCCAAACTTTGCTCAACAGTTTCTGAATACACAATTATGTCATCGAGAAATAATTGACACCATTCTAAGTTACAAGACGCCATGACACCTTCTATCATTCTCTGGAATGTTGCAGTCGCATTTCGGATTCCCATAGGGAGAACTTTATATTGATAGAAGCCACACTGACCTACTGAAAACGCCGTTTTCTCCTTATCTCGAGGATCTAACGGAACTTGCCAATAACCGGACTTTAAGTCAAGAGTCGAAAACCACTTACTGCCCTTCAACCTGTCGAAACTATCATCGATTCTTGGAAGAACATGAGCGTTAGAAATGGTTTTGTTGTTAAGCGAGCGAAAATCTACGCAGAACCTTAGGCTATTGTCTTTTTTTCTCACTAGGACAGTTGGAGAAGAATAAGGACTAGTACTAGGCTCGATAACACCTGCATCTAACATCTCCGATAAATGCTTCTTGACCTCACCTACAAGATTTGGAGGAATTTTCCTGTACCGCTCCTTCACAGGAATGTCATCAACCAACTCAATTCTGTGCTCAAAATCCTTGACCCGACCTAAATCAAGATCACTGAAAGAAAAAGCACTCTTGTGCTTGAGAACAAGATCTTTCAAACTAGAGAATTCGCTGCGAGACAAATCATTTAACATATATTCCAATTTTAATCTAATTTTAATATTTCTATTTATGTTTACATGTATTTTCTCTTATATATCTTGTCTAATTCTGTGTTTTTGTGCGTCCTCTGTAAATTTTGTGTGTCTAATTATGTGTCAGGACCTCATTGGAAACCAGTGTAAACTGAATGGGCCATCCTGGTGAAATAAAAGATTTTTGACTTTGACTTGAGTTCGTAATTGTTGCTATATAATTTTCTCTTAATTATGATAATTCAATTTTAATAACAATATAATGTTATACTACTGTACTGGGACAAATAAAGTAATTCTGAATCTGATTCTAATTCTGATTCTAGAGTTAATTACATATATTGCAATGCCAGAATAGATTCATCTCTGACATCACAGTTCAATAGCATAGAAAAGAACTTGGGATTCCATGTAAATATGACGAGGACTGTACATTTTGTATAATTTGCACAAAAGTAATGGAAAACCTTGATAAAGTAATGCAAGGTTATGTTTTCTGAAGTTATGACTTGTTGCCATGGCTACCAACTTATAAAAAACTCCACCTAGCAATTTTACTGCATCCCCCCAGACCACAATCTACAGAACCTGATGATTCCAACGATTTATAGATTGCACACGAAACCATCAAATATGGCACTTTTTGGCACTTAGTGTAGCACGGGGCATGCAGCCCCCCTTAACTTCAAGGTGCGATTTGACCTACTTTTTGTGGTCGATTATTTAAATGCTTATGTTGTCAAGAAGGGATCACTTGACTCTACTTATAACTAGTGAAACAAATGTGTACGAGGGGCGTTCAGAAAGTTCACGGCTTTTTTTTAAATGGACACTTATTTTCAATCTAGACCTACGAATTTTTTACAGGATGAAATTCAGCAGTTTTGGAATGGGTTTCCAAAATTTTGGAACATTTGGACATTTTTAAGTCATTCTGTGGTTGCCATGGAAACAGAAAGTTTGGCTAGGTGGAGCAGGTAGTACGGAGATCAAGAAAATCAATGAATTGCGGCTGAGAAAGACTTCTCTCTGTTACTTGTATTAGCAAGATTGACAATATTTGACGCAAAAAATATGATATTAGCTTCTAAATATACTTTCAAGCATACAAAATGTTTGTATTCTTACAGCAAACCAATGTGGGAAAGCACTCCTGCATGCCCGATTTGGCAAGAGCTATTCAGATGCCAGAATGTGAGTCCTCAACTGCATCAGGACTTATGACAAAGCATGGATTCACTGGTATGAGCAAGAGACCAAAAGGGTCAGCATTATCCGTCCCAGCTTTTCCTTTGACATATATAGCTTTACATAAGACCTGGTTTTCCATTACCTTAATCACTGGGGGCAATAGTTTCAGGCACTGGAGAAGAAAAGGCTTTGGATGACTGAAATGCTTTCACAAAAACTTTTCCAGGAATGCTTCAAGGAACATTTATTTCAACGTGTCAGGTGTATAAATTAATGCTTTTGTAGTACTAGCGAGTATTTTTAAAAGGTGATATTATATTTCTTGTGTTAATTATTGTCAATCTTACTAATACAAGTGGCAGAGTGAGGTCTCTCTCAGCCACAATTCATTGATTTTCTTGATCTCCGTACTACCTGCTCCACCCAGCCAAACTTTCTGTTTCCATGGCAACCACAGAATGACTTAAAAATATCCAAATTGTCCAAAATTTTGGAAATCCATTCCAAAACTGCTAAATTTTATCCTGTAAAAAATTCATAGGTCTAGATTGAAAATAAGTGTCCATATAAAAAAAAGCCGTGAACTTCCTGAGCGCCCCTCGTACCAATTTTAATAAAAGAGTTACGGCCCTTTTTGTAAAAAATATAAAATGACCTTCTTACTCCACCCATCACGCAAGAAGCCTCCCTATCATAATCCTATGGCAAATTTTTTTTGCGGGTGCATTCAGCTTGAAAGTTAATTCTTGGGGTTCTTCTATCATTTTTAAGGCATTCTATTCACTTTTTCTGAATTTCAGAATTTTTCTGTTCATACATTTATTTTTTTATTTTTTTGCCCTATTTTAATTTCGGCCAAAATTTTTTGATTTCGATTAGCTATTCTATCAAGATTTAAGGTAAAGTACACATTATGAAATGGTTCCTGAAGCAGCTTCGAGGCCTCAGTGAAGGGGGGCCTCATGCCCAATACCATGTGGGGCCTCTCGCCCCAAACTCACATATTTTAATCTGACCTCTATATTTTGAGCTAAAATGCAAAAAATATGATCCAAATTATATTTATGTTATGGTCATTAAGTGAAGCAATGCAGATATCCATTATACTTTTAAAAATTTCCAAAGTTATTACTAACAACCACTTTCAAAGAATTAATCAAAGTTACAAAATTCATGCACCTTTTTTTGTTTCTTTAATTACTTCTATTGTTTGGTGCTGTTTACCCTGAAAATTTGTGACGTTCACCTAAAAAGCCTCTAGCTTCAATCCTATCAATAAGAAAAAGCACCAAAAATGTAATTTTAGATATAACCCTGGGGCCTCTCACCTAACCCTGGCTTCTTGCTCCGACCCACTCTATATGTTTTTTTTTGGTTAAATATTATCACATTTTACTAACCACTGTTTTGTCGCACCACTAACTTTGACAAATGTATTATTATCGGATATTCTTATGTCAATATATATATATATACATGTATATATGTATTATGTATATATATATATATATATATATATTTAATTGTTGATAAAACAATATATGTATTAAAAATATATATTGTCTATGTATCATATATAGTTTCTCCTGTCGTGAACTTTCGTTTGTTACCAGTTATCTTTGTTCTGTGGGCGTGTATAATGCCTTTGGCCACTTCACTGCGCCAACACAGATGTTGTCTGCATAACCTATATTTTTGCTCAAGTAAAAGTTTGATAACCTGCTTTATCAGTATTCCTTTCCAATTGAGGACTGTCAAGTGTCATCAGTCATATTGATCCGAAGCATGCATTTTCCATTGTTGCAGGAGGGGGGTTATACGCCCAGAAGCAAACGTTATTATTCAGATTATCTTGGATAAATTCTGAGCAACCTGCAGCTTGTGTTTTCAACAAAACATCAGTCTGGTATTACGGCAAAGATAACTAAATGTAACGAATAATTTATAAATAACACCATGTGGTTATTTTGAAATTCTAGTGAGGGATATCAAAATTGCTAAATTGGAGACTAACTTTGCAGCGACTTCCATCAATTGCCAATTTGATTACAAGTCATTGAAAAGCAAGACT
Source organism: Platynereis dumerilii (assembly GCA_026936325.1). NCBI lineage: Eukaryota > Metazoa > Annelida > Polychaeta > Phyllodocida > Nereididae > Platynereis > Platynereis dumerilii. Next base: position 252,220 of record JAPTHN010000180.1, read on the forward strand.
ATGAAACATAGAGGCCTATGCAAGAATGTAGGCCTATATCGTAAATGTAGTGAAGAATATTTTTGATGAAGAAAGGAGCATGGTTTAAAATGCACCCAGAATAGTTTAATTAACACTTGTAAGTGTTAATTAATTTTAAACCACACTCCTTTCTTCATCAAAAATATCCTTCACTACATATACGATATAGGCCTACATTCTTGCATGGGCCTCTATGTTTCATAGTTTTGCTTTTCAATTTTAATTAATTACAAATTTGTTAAACTCCTTTTAATTGAGACTGACCCAACTCGGAAATTACAATGTAGCAATCACTTAACAGATCAAAATCCTTTTTCAAGCATAACAGGGTCTAAAATATATTCATATCCAATGAACGTTCTACTGTAGGGGAGAGTGGGGCCAATTGAACCAATTTTAGAAGTTGCTCTTCTGTGTGCATACCTTTACAGCTTTCAAGGAGAATAAAGATGGAAAGGTAGTTTAAAAAGTTGTCTAAACATCCCAACTTTAGGTTTTGATGTACATCATACCACAACCGACATAAGAGCTTCCAAAAAAAAATTGGTTCAACCAGCCCAACTTTTGAACCAGCTCTTGGGGCCAGCTGAGCCATTGGAAGGATTATGGGTGAAGTGTTGGGCAGCAGTCCTTTATTTTTGCTAACAAGTTCAGCTGGGACCATGGCTAAATTTAAAATGTCTCACACATTTCTTTCTGTTCAAAGAATAGCTTGGGGCCAGTTGAACCAGCCAACGGTAAACTTTTGTAATACATTTTTCTGTGTATCATCTATTGGAATGGGCTACTCAGAAAAACTGTTTTACTGAATAGTATCTCTTATTGTAAATGTATTACGTTAAAAAATTTGATAAAAATTAAAAAACAAACCGCCACCAACTGCTCTTGTTCTCTAGTTGTAGCACACCATGTTAAGGAGGTGGGTTTCCATCTACACAAAACACATTATCTTTTGATGACACGACATCCCTGCAGACCAGGCAATTTAAATGTAAGTAAGTAGATAGATACTTATTTAGCAAGAAGGATGTTTAAATGCATAGTACAATAACAACGGGTAAATATAAATGTATATCATATGGTTAGCGGAAATACTCGCTTCTCATTGGCCGACAGCCGTGCAATATTCTACGATATTGCACGCATGTTATTGCACGCTCATTTTACCATGTGAGAGATTGGACGGACCTGAGAGGAAGCACCATATTTTCATGCTGCTGCAGCCACAAGCTGACAAAATATTGTGTTTTTCAATTATACTAAAAACTCCGCCGCTCGGCAACGGAAGAAGATAGGAAGATGATTTTAGCGGCAAAAGATGCGTCCATTAAAGGGCTAATCGGATATCAACTTTTTGTACTGCTAATGTCATTCGTGTTATCAGAATAAAGCATTTAGTGGCCGAAAAACGGCATTTTTGCCGATTTTTTGGTGATTTTATTTTGTTTAGAGGTCAAAAGTCTGCTACAAAGTTTTTTAAAAAAATCGAAAATTAAATCTATCATCAAGTATATAATTTCGCGATTCCAAAGGTGTGATTTTTTTTTTTTTAGTGAAATATTCATCAATTTCTAATGAGATACATTTCAAATATGTGGTTCGAAAGAAACACAAACTGAGTCTTGCAGCAGCAACAAGATCGTTCGTTGGATTTAAATAGTTAAAGAAAGTCACTGGACAGCACTAGAAATAGATAGAAAAATGATTGTGATGGCCAAAAGATGTGTATATTAAAGGGTTAAGTAGATATCAACTTTTTGTACTGTTTATGTTATTTGTTTAATCAGAATAAATCATTTAAAAGTGGCCGAGAAACAGTTTTTTCTCCCATTTTTCAGTGACTTCGTTGTGCTTAGAGGTCTTAAGTCTGCTACAAAGTTTGAGAAAAAAAATTAAAGAAGACCCATCATTAAATGAATATATCATCTATGGTTTATGGATTCCAAAAGTGTGACAAAAAAAAAGTGATTTTCGAGGAGATACATTTTAAACATGCAGGTCAAAAGAAACCTAAAAAGAGTTTGGACATCAGAATTCCAGCCCTTTCCTTAGTATTTGCCAAAAAAACCCATATGATATAACAGTTATTGCACATCACCTCGTGCAATATCAGTTTTTATGGCACCTCGGTGACTAATATTGCACTCGGGCTGCGCCCTCGTGCAATATTAGTCACCTCGGTGCCATAAAAACTGATATTGCACTCGGTGCTGTGCGATAACTGTATAATATCAAATAATAAAATAATGTATAGGCTTTAAAACTTAAGACACACAAAACGCTTTTGGTAAACCCAGACTATAAAAATCACTCGGTCTATTGAAAGTTTTACAGACAATATGGTATAAAAGTATTGCAAAATGTCTGAGTCTTGTCTTAACATGAGGAATGACATTTCTTCGTAAATAATGATCATGTTCAAGTGTTTTTTTGGAATAAATCATTCAATTTGTGCTCAGCACCACAAATACTTTTAAAAAGCTTCTTCCAAATGCCATGAAAGCTCCAATCTCAATGTGACAAACTGTAAAATTTACTTCCGAAAAAAGATAAAAGTGTGATTGTTTCCTAACCATGTGTCTCACAGTGAAAAGTTCCACAGGGCCTTACACAAGGTTGTACCATCAAAAAAATCAGAAAACAAAAATTGAAAAATGTTGATACCAGCCTTTACTACGACTAATTTCACTAACAAATACTAGAATTATCGCTCATGAATTTCTTTTTCTTAGTGCATGTGGTGCTGAGTGGCATTTCCTATCTAATTTTGGGCCGGGGGAGCGGCCAATGGCGACACCCTAAATACGCCACTGCAATGGACATGGAAATGAAAGTAGGCCTATAATGTCAATTTACCAACTAGTTCTACGTGGCTTCATTAATATTTGTCTTATTAAATTCAGCTTGAAAATATGAGCGTCATAAACCAAAATTTTAAAATTGACATTACTCAAAATTCTTCCAAAATAATTTATTCGTTATTGTCTTAAAATGTTCTGTTGACCTTGCTCTTAAATTGTGCACTTTTAGTTTTTGGGCTTCACTTAGAAAATCCTAAAGTTTGGTACACTGTGTCATACTAATTAGATAAAATTATGTTAATAAATATTTTATTCCCATTTAACAAAGAGTTCACTCACCTTTGTGACAATTCAAACAAAGAGCCAGAGCTCCTCCCTCCAAGAGATTTTAGCAGCAGAATGATCCCATGCTTCAATCACATGACCGAAGTAATAGTAATCCGTCTAGTTGGTAAAATGACAGCTAGGTGTCCCTCCAACAATAACTGTCAGTAGGTGGTGGCCCAAGTTACGATTGACACTCATCCTGGTGAAAATGAGAACTGCATGCTGTTGCCACCTGGCACAAAAGTTAGCTTTGCTTCAGCATTGCAGCTCCAAAGAAATAGTTCCAATTTCAGGGCACATTCACAAAGTTTCTATTTAACATTGACGTAAACCAGAGTAAGATTCATCAATCAAATGCTCTTAGGAAGTAGACAAGGCCATCAGCACACTCAGAAACAGCCCCGGTTTCTTCTAGACAAAAATTTTCACACTTGCCACTAGTTGGCAACACATTACAGCATAATATGTTCTGCCAAGGCTGGAAAGCAGTGGCAATGAAACAGCGGTCCACTTGTAGGCAGATAGACACTGCTTAAGAGCCAGTTTTTCTAAGGTTCAGGCACTTCACCATTTACACCACCAACTCATATTTCAGATTCCGTTCATATTTTTTTCTTGGTAAATAAATGCTAAAAGTGAGAAAAATTGAATTTTTAGCCCTCCTTACCTTTTAAGTGATTTTTGGGGGCTCTTTGATATATGGGGTATAAATTCAGATCGTGTCAAAGTCCATATTTCAAATTGCGTTATCTCAGAACCTGCTTTGTGAACCTCAATGATATTTTAATAGCAAAATATTGACCCAAAGGTTCCACTTGGTATCGCATTTGAATGTTCTTCTTACCGCTTTATCTGATGCCAATGAAAAAGTAATCTTGTGTGTTTTTGACACGAAGTGCTGTCACTTTATGGAGTCCAAGCATGGCGACTAAATGATAAACATGCAGGAAAAGTTTTATACAGCCTGGAATAGAGCAGTACGACTGATACTGAAGCTGCATCCCGCTAAGCAAACACTGTTCCTGCCTGTTCTTGCCAGGTGGGACATAAAGCACAGAATCATGAGAAGGAGCCTGGGTATTATAACAAGATGAAAATTCAAAAGGACTGCTTTTTTATAGTGAGGTAGATATGTGCCGTATATACGAGGGGTGTTCAGGAAGTTCTGATCAATTTTTTTAGCAGGCCTTTCTCTTTGACATAATTGAATGAAATTTACACAGTACAAAATTCAGGTGTATAGCCATTGATTCTGAAAATATTACATCCGTGGCCAATGTTTAACTTACTTTTCTGTTGCCATGGAAACCACACCTTGAGGTAGGCAGCGCAGCTTGATTTTTCATACAAAACTCAACAATTAAGCTGTGTAAATCGCCATAAATTTATTGTATATACACAATTAATTGTGAACATAGATGTTCACCAGCAGCTTCACAATTTTTCAAAGTACTGTCTGTGGCATGAAACAAATTTTTGCATCCTTTCAATCCACTCGGTGAAGCAATTTTCAAAGTCTTAACTTAGAAAAGCCCTGGAAATAGCATGTCAAAAGTCCTGATTTGTGGCATATCTTTCACCTCTCAGCTAATCTTTTAGATTAGGGAATAAACAACAGTCACATGTTGCTAAATCATCATCAAGGTATATAGAAATGCCGTCCTAATGAGATCCTGGGTTTGTGTACCATTCTTTCCTGTGAGAAAACACAATTTGATTGAAGCTCTCTGATCGCGTTTCGGGTCCATCTAAAATGCTCATTCAAAATCACTCTTTACAGTGCAAAAATCAGGTTTAAATGGCTAAACATTGGATTGGCACAACATAGTGACATCATTAAGTTACAATCACAATTGCCAGTAGGCCCTGCACAGCTAGGTTTGCAGTCTTTTTTAACATAACTTGACCCTAGATTTCAGGGAAAACACAACGCTAAGTTCACTAGAAAAATGAGCTGCGCTGGGTACCCCGTCTTGCCATTTCCATGGCAACAAAATAACAACTTAAATATATTGTGTCTCAAAGGTGCTTGGCCATTTGCTTCCTTGATACCTCAAGATGTATTCCTGAAAATTTGAAGACTCTAGCTCAAATATAAGCATCTCTCAGAAAAATTGGTCAGAACTTTCTGAATGCCCCTCGTATGAAGGATTCTGCAAATTGTCATACTAGCATGAAATTTGGCACAAATGATGCCCTTTATATATAGAGTAAATTTGGATAGGGATCCACTTCAAATTTACCCCGCAGGGGGAATGGCGGCCCTTTTCCATATCAGATGCTGCTTAGGGCTTGAAATCATGCTCTAGCCAAAAGTAACCCATTGGAAATGTGTAGTAATACGACAAATAATTCAAGTATCATCTATATTTGTCATTTTGATAGATAATATTCAATTATTTTTAACACACCTTAATAATGCCATTTCGGCACTGCCATAATAAAAAAATCATATTTTTGTCATATCTCAGTTAATATTCAATAAAAATCATATTTTTGTCATATCTAAAAAAAAAAAGGTAAAGGGACTTTTATTTAACGTGGGTAGCCAAGCCAAGTCAGTGACTTGCTTCCAGTTGGGCCCACCGTGCCTCCAATTTACGTCTGATGGAATGACATGATTGCCAGCCTGGGGAGCCTCTCACCTAACCCGGACTTCTTGCCATACTGTTAATATTCAATATAGCTTAACAAATAAGGTGTCTATCCCTATGATAAATTTGAAGTGGATCCCTATCCAGATTTAGTCTATATATAAAGTACTTGTCGGCAGGGTGAATAAGAATGAGCCCTGCAATGGGCGGATGCAGGTAGCTGTCAAACTTGGAAGACTGTATCTTTGTGACAACACCACATGGCAGGAGTTCTGCATATGCATATGAAGCACAGGTGGACTCGCCAGTTTTCATGGGTTCTTCAATTGAAACAATTAGATGGCGCAGACCCCTTGTGGTGATTTTAACCGAAAGGTCACATGTGTGACAGTTAAAATCACCCTCTAGAGTTAACCTGTTGGCCAAATGACCATGCCCAGCGTCATTCGCCCTATAGCTGCTGCAGAGATAACATCTACATTGATTGATTGATTTATTTATTCAAAAGAACAACATATGAAAAATACAAAACAATGGGAGTTTAAGTAAAAAATTACAACGTGACTCCCACTAACTAGCAGAATTCAACATTTTCAAATTACTTATCAAATTCTTGTTGAAACTGAAATAATAGTTCTTTCATCTAAATTATTCCAGTTATTTACAATTCGATTGCTCCAAAAATGTTTTCTTTTATCAGTACGGCAAGTAGTCCGGGTTAGGTGAGAGGCCCCCCCCAGGGTTATATCTAAACTTACATTTTTGGTGGTTTTTCTTATTGATAGGATTGAAGCTAGAGGCTTTTTAGGTGACGTCACCAATTTCCAGGGCAGACAGCACCAAACCATAGTAGTAATTAAATGCCACTCAGCACCACATGCACTAAGAAATAACTTTGGGAATTTTTAGAAGTATGATGGATATCTGCATTGCTTCACTTTATGACCATCAGATAAATATGATTTGGATCATGTTTTTTGCATTTTAGCTCAAAATATAGAGGTCAAATTAAAATATGTGGGTTTGGGGCGAGAGGACCTACATGGTATGGGGCATGAGGCCCCCTTCACTGAGGCCTCGAACGGGCTTCAGGAACCATTTAATAATGTGTACTTTCCCGGGAACTCACTGTAGTCCGAGCCCATGGGACATTAAATGGAGGCGGGTTGTATCCAGTGTTCTATGCTGGGGCAACTGAAAGACCCTGGGCATCCCTGAATTAATAGGGTATGTGCCAGACTCATAGTCTTCTCATCTCATCATCATACGGCGATCGCCTGCCTCGATATAGCCCACTAAGGTGCTGCAGAGGCGTAAAACACAAACAAACAAACAAACAATAATGTGTACTTTACCTTAAATTTTGATCGAATAGCTAATTGAAATGGAAAAAAAATTGGCCGAAAATTGCAACAGGGAAAAAAATATTTAAAAAATTAATGTATGAACAGAAAAATTCTGAAATTCAGAAAAAGTGAATAGAAGGTCTTAAAAATGATAGAAGAACCCCCAAAAAATAACTTTCAAGCTGAATACGCTAGCAAAAAAAATTGCCATAGGATTATAATAGGGAGGCTTCTTGCCCGTTGGGCGGGGTAAGAAGGCCATTTTAAATTTTTTACAAAAAGGGCCATAGCTCCTTTATTAAAATTGGTGGACATTTGTTTCACTAGTTATACTGTTTTTCAAAATTGTTACTTTTGAGTTATTTTTTTAACTTACACTTTCAGTAGTCAAGTATAAACTTTTGTCCACCTCCTGCATTGTTACTGGAATGCTGTGCCATCTTTGTATGAATATGCTGATAACAGAACTTTGTTGCTGATCTCATTTTGTTTATCACCCCTGATTTGGCCATGAACCATGGCTAGGAGAATTAAATTTGAAACCCCTTATGCGGGTGACACCCAATTTTTTCTTTGTGCAGAGGTTCACAATGAACATTAGCTCAAATAAAAACCATAATCATCCTCCATGACACAAGACAGTATGCTTGCGACAGTGAAACTGCCCCTCAAAAGGTGTTTTATCACACCATCCAAACAAAACCCAATTATTTACCGTTGCTATATTTCTGAGATATTTAGGCAATATGACATGCAACATGAGCATCATACGGATCACTCACAGCGATTTTGGCTTAATGAAGCAAAAGTTCTCAATTTAGTGGCAGTTTTCATTTTTGTCAAAATAAGTTGAACACCTCTTGTATTCTGATGGATTCCCAATGTGGAATTTGACAGTCTCAATCATCTCTTTCTCAGTTGATGGCTTTTCTTTAATAAACAGTTTCAAACTGGATACATTTCCTGGAAATCAAGCTCTCCACATGTTTCTGTACATCTCAGTGATCACCTGCCCCTTTTGTAGTTCATGATTACATTACAAGATCTAACTACCATTGACTCGCAGTCTTCACCAAAGATTTCAATTTCTACTTCTAACAGCAATACAAAAAGAGGCAGGGACACTGACAGTCTTATCCATATGCAACCTCCAGTGCAGAATGTCATTATCTTCTACTCTCTGATCGACGCTATCTTCACCCTTGTATTTGCTTCAACTTGCCAAGTCCAAGCCCTTAGCCCTTGAAGTCTTTAAAAAATGTACCAGTTGCTGAAGTGGGACTGACTTACAAATCAATAGAAGATCTTTCCACTTCTTTAAAGTGATGCCTATGTATTTTCAAGACTGACCCAAAGTATTGTCTCTCCCCAGCAAACACAAACGGTTTTTCAACGGTTTTATAGCGGTCGGTGCTCAAACCGTTATTTGATAACGTTTTTTTAACCAAATTTCAATGTTATTGAAAAACGTGTTATTCCAACCGTTAAAGTTTAACATATTTTTAACGTTTAATGAAAATGTTGAGAATATGTTACCTGAAAATATGTTTCTGTAATGCATAAAAGACATTATTCTGACATTATGAATGTTGGTAAAGTTTTAATGTTGATTTAACATCTGACTTTAGCAATGAAAAAATGTTTCAAGAAAATGTTAGAAATATGTTTTTTGAAAACGTATTTCTGTAACGTGGAAAAACGTTTAATGAAAATGTTGAAAATATGTCACCTGAAAATGTGTTTCTGTAATGCATAAAATACATTATTCTGACATTATGAATGTTGGTAAAGTTTTAATGTCGATTTAACATCTGACTTTAGCATTGAAAAAATGTTTCAAGAAAATGTTAGAAATATGTTTTTTGAAAACGTATTTCTTTAACGTGGAAAAAACGTTTAACGAAAATGTTGAAAATATGTTACCTGAAAATGAGTTTCTGTAATGCATAAAATACATAATTCTGACATTATGAATGTTGGTAAAGTTTTAATGTCGATTTAACATCTGATTTTAGCATTGAAATAATGTTTCAAGAAAATGTTAGAAATGTGTTTTTTGAAAACGTATTTCTTTAATGTGGAAAAAACGTTTAATGAAAATGTTGAAAATAAGTTGCCTGAAAATAAGTTGCCTGAAAATAAGTTTGTATAATGCATAAAATACATTATTCTGACACTATGGATGTTGGTAAAGTTTTAATGACGATGTAACATCTAACTTGAGCATTGAAAAAAATTTTCTTTCAATAGTGTTTCTGAACATAAACATAAAAATGTCTTTAAAACGTAATCAATGATCCAATTCAAAATATTAAGATAAAACGTTTTTCAATTGAATTTCTAAGCTGATTGGCAGCATTAACTTCATTTTTTAACATTTCTAAAATGTTTCAAGAAAATGTTAGAAATATGCTATTTAAAAACATATTTCTTTAACATGGAAAAAAAATTATTCCCCATGTCTTGAAAATATGTAAAATGATTAATGAAACTTGTTCATTTGACAATATGGTCACAGAAACATTTTTCCAAGACTGTTTCAGAACCTATATTGAAAAGTGTCATTAAAGCATTATAAATGATCAATTTGAAAACATTTGAAAAAAAAAATTTTCAACAGAATTTTGAAACTGAACGACAATGTTAAACTTTTAACTTCATTGTTTAACGTTTCTAATATGTATAATGAAAACGTTAAATATACGTTATTTGAAAACGTTTTTCTGCAACATGGAAAATTCATTATTCTTATGTTGGAAATATGTGGAAAGCAAACGTGTTTGGTTGAAGACCCTGCATGAGGTTGTCATAACATAAAGTTTTTAAATCAAAAGCATAGACTCAGAAATGTCTGAGCATGTCATTCTTTTCCTGTGTTACTCTGTTTTACATGATGACATATTCAACTATCCTGAGTCAGTCGAGTTGTGTTTCTTTTCACTTACATGTTAAAATGTATCTCGTTATCAATCAACAACTATTTTACAGGTCTACAAAAAAATGGTTCATACTTTTGGAATCCACAGATGATATACTCGATGATGAGTTTTGTTAAAATTGTGTTCCTCAAAATTTGTAGACTTTAGGCCCTCTCAACACAAAAAAGTCACACTCAAAATCGGAAAAATGACGTTTATCAGCCACTTCATGCTTTATTCTGAAGAAAAAAATACACACAACTAGGACAGGAAC